>JAUCBJ010003708.1:0-68284 GCA_032718475.1 Nemertoderma westbladi
CATACTTAAAGGGAGTGCAAAATAAAATAAAATCAGTTAAAATAAAATATAGGCCTACTGTATACAGTATAAACCAATTTTTACGAAGGACATACTTAAAAGTTAGTGCGTTAAAAAAAAATTCAACTGAAATTTGGTAAGAGTGACATTTGAGCATTGCTTAAAAAGGAACATGTCGGCAAGCTAACGAATTAGTAGAGCAAACCGAAACCAGTACTTGAGAAAATAGGTTTCTTTGGTTAAACGTTCTCGGTTTAAGTGGTGAATGGCCCACGAACGTGTTCTACTTATTTGTGGTTTTCCGTTCTACTTGTTTGTGGTTTTCTGTTCTACTTGTTTGTGGTTTTCGTTCTACTTGTTTGTGGTTTTCTGTTCTACTTGTTTGTGGTTTTCTATTCTACTTGTTTGTGGTTTTCTATTCTACTTGTTTGTGGTTTTCTGTTCTACTTGTTTGTGGTTTTCTGTTCTACTTGTTTGTGGTTTTCTGTTCTACTTGTTTGTGGTTTTCTGTTCTACTTGTTTGTGGTTTTCTGTTCTACTTATTTGTGGTTTTCTGTTCTACTTATTTGTGGTTTTCTGTTCTACTTATTTGTGGTTTTGTGTTCTACTTGTTTGTGGTTTTCTGTTCTACTTGTTTGTGGTTTTATATTATACTTATTTGTGGTTTTCTGTTCTACTTGTTTGTGGTTTTATATTCTACTTGTTTGTGGTTTTCTATTCTACTTGTTTGTGGTTTACTGTTCTACATGTTTGTGGTTTTATATTCTACTTATTTGTGGTTTTCTGTTCTACTTGTTTGTGGTTTTATATTCTACTTGTTTGTGGTTTTCTGTTCTACTTGTTTGTGGTTTTCTGTTCTACTTATTTGTGGTTTTCTGTTCTACTTATTTGTGGTTTTCTGTTCTACTTGTTTGTGGTTTTATATTCTACTTGTTTGTGGTTTTCTGTTCTACTTGTTTGTGGTTTTCTGTTCTACTTGCTTGTGGTTTTCTGTTCTACATGTTTGTGGTTTTATATTCTACTTATTTGTGGTTTTCTGTTCTACTTGTTTGTGGTTTTATATTCTACTTGGTTGTGGTTTTCTGTTCTACTTGTTTGTGGTTTTCTGTTCAACTTATTTGTGGTTTTCTGTTCTACTTGTTTGTGGTTTTCTGTTCTACTTATTTGTGGTTTTCTGTTCTACTTATTTGTGGTTTTCTGTTCTACTTGTTTGTGGTTTTATATTCTACTTGTTTGTGGTTTTCTGTTCTACTTGCTTGTGGTTTTCTGTTCTACATGTTTGTGGTTTTATATTCTACTTATTTGTGGTTTTCTGTTCTACTTGTTTGTGGTTTTATATTCTACTTGTTTGTGGTTTACTGTTCTACTTGTTTGTGGTTTTATATTCTACTTGTTTGTGGTTTACTGTTCTACATGTTTGTGGTTTTATATTCTACTTGTTTGTGGTCTTCTATTCTACTTGTTTGTGGTTTTCTGTTCTACTTGTTTGTGGTTTTCTGTTCTACTTGTTTGTGGTTTTCTGTTCTACTTGTTTGTGGTTTTATATTCTACTTGTTTGTGGTTTTCTGTTCTACTTGTTTGTGGTTTTCTGTTCTACTTGCTTGTGGTTTTCTGTTCTACTTGTTTGTGGTTTTCTGTTCTACTTGTTTGTGGTTTTCTGTTCTACTTGTTTGTGGTTTTATATTCTACTTGTCTGTGGTTTTCTGTTCTACTTGTTTGTGGTTTTCTGTTCTACTTGCTTGTGGTTTTCTGTTCTACATGTTTGTGGTTTTATATTCTACTTGTTTGTGGTTTTCTGTTCTACTTGTTTGTGGTTTTCTGTTCTACTTGTTTGTAGTTTTCAACTTTAGAATTCTGTTCTACTTGTTTGTGGTCTTCTGTTCTACTTGTTTGTGGTTTTCTGTTCTACTTGCTTGTGGTTTTCTGTTCTACATGTTTGTGGTTTTATATTCTACTTGTTTGTGGTTTTCTGTTCTACATGTTTGTGGTTTTATATTCTACTTGTTTGTGGTTTTCTGTTCTACTTGCTTGTGGTTTTCTGTTCTACATGTTTGTGGTTTTATATTCTACTTGTTTGTGGTTTTCTGTTCTACATGTTTGTGGTTTTATATTCTACTTGTTTGTGGTTTTCTGTTCTACTTGCTTGTGGTTTTCTGTTCTACATGTTTGTGGTTTTATATTCTACTTGTTTGTGGTTTTCTGTTCTACATGTTTGTGGTTTTATATTCTACTTGTTTGTGGTTTTCTGTTCTACTTGCTTGTGGTTTTCTGTTCTACATGTTTGTGGTTTTCTGTTCTACTTGTTTGTGGTTTTCTGGTCTACTTGTTTGTGGTTTTCTGTTCTACTTGTTTATGGTTTTCTGTTCTACTTGTTTGTGGTCTTCTGTTCTACTTGTTTGTGGTTTTCTGTTCTACTTGTTTGTGGTTTTCTGTTCTACTTGTTTGTAGTTTTCAACTTTAGAATTCTGTTCTACTTGTTTGTGGTCTTCTGTTCTACTTGTTTATGGTTTTCTGTTCTACTTGTTTGTGGTTTTCTGTTCTACTTGTTTGTGGTTTTCTGTTCTACTTGTTTGTGGTTTTCTGTTCTACTTGTTTGTGGTTTTCTGTTCTACTTGTTTGTGGTCTTCTGTTCTACTTGTTTGTGGTTTTCTATTCTACTTGTTTGTGGTTTTCTGTTCTAATTGTTTGTGGTTTTCTATTCTACTTGTTTGTGGTTTTCTGATCTACTTGTTTGTGGTTTTCTGTTCTACTTGTTTATGGTTTTCTGTTCTACTTGTTTGTGGTCTTCTGTTCTACTTGTTTGTGGTTTTCTGTTCTACTTGTTTGTGGTTTTCTGTTCTACTTGTTTGTAGTTTTCAACTTTAGAATTCTGTTCTACTTGTTTGTGGTCTTCTGTTCTACTTGTTTATGGTTTTCTGTTCTACTTGTTTGTGGTTTTCTGTTCTACTTGTTTGTGGTTTTCTGTTCTACTTGTTTGTGGTTTTCTGTTCTACTTGTTTGTGGTTTTCTGTTCTACTTGTTTGTGGTTTTCTGTTCTACTTGTTTGTAGTTTTCAACTTTAGAATTCTGTTCTACTTGTTTGTGGTCTTCTGTTCTGCTTGTTTATGGTTTTCTGTTCTACTTGTTTGTGGTTTTCTGTTCTACTTGTTTGTGGTTTTCTGTTCTACTTGTTTGTAGTTTTCAACTTTAGAATTCTGTTCTACTTGTTTGTGGTCTTCTGTTCTACTTGTTTATGGTTTTCTGTTCTACTTGTTTGTGGTTTTCTGTTCTACTTGTTTGTGGTTTTCTGTTCTACTTGTTTGTGGTTTTCTGTTCTACTTGTTTGTGGTTTTCTGTTCTACTTGTTTGTGGTCTTCTGTTCTACTTGTTTGTGGTTTTCTATTCTACTTGTTTGTGGTTTTCTGTTCTAATTGTTTGTGGTTTTCTATTCTACTTGTTTGTGGTTTTCTGATCTACTTGTTTGTGGTTTTCTGTTCTACTTGTTTATGGTTTTCTGTTCTACTTGTTTGTGGTCTTCTGTTCTACTTGTTTGTGGTTTTCTGTTCTACTTGTTTGTGGTTTTCTGTTCTACTTGTTTGTAGTTTTCAACTTTAGAATTCTGTTCTACTTGTTTGTGGTCTTCTGTTCTACTTGTTTATGGTTTTCTGTTCTACTTGTTTGTGGTTTTCTGTTCTACTTGTTTGTGGTTTTCTGTTCTACTTGTTTGTGGTTTTCTGTTCTACTTGTTTGTGGTTTTCTGTTCTACTTGTTTGTGGTTTTCTGTTCTACTTGTTTGTAGTTTTCAACTTTAGAATTCTGTTCTACTTGTTTGTGGTCTTCTGTTCTACTTGTTTATGGTTTTCTGTTCTACTTGTTTGTAGTTTTCAACTTTAGAATTCTGTTCTACTTGTTTGTGGTCTTCTGTTCTACTTGTTTATGGTTTTCTGTTCTACTTGTTTGTGGTCTTCTGTTCTACTTGTTTGTGGTTTTATATTCTACTTGTTTGTGGTTTTCTGTTCTACTTGTTTGTGGTTTTCTGTTCTACTTGCTTGTGGTTTTCTGTTCTACATGTTTGTGGTTTTATATTCTACTTATTTGTGGTTTTCTGTTCTACTTGTTTGTGGTTTTATATTCTACTTGTTTGTGGTTTTCTGTTCTACTTGTTTGTGGTTTTCTGTTCTACTTGTTTGTGGTTTTCTGTTCTACTTGTTTGTGGTTTTCTGTTCTACTTGTTTGTGGTTTTCTGTTCTACTTGTTTGTGGTTTTCTGTTCTACTTGTTTGTGGTTTTCTGTTCTACTTGTTTGTAGTTTTCAACTTTAGAATTCTGTTCTACTTGTTTGTGGTCTTCTGTTCTACTTGTTTATGGTTTTCTGTTCTACTTGTTTGTGGTTTTCTGTTCTACTTGTTTGTAGTTTTCAACTTTAGAATTCTGTTCTACTTGTTTGTGGTCTTCTGTTCTACTTGTTTATGGTTTTCTGTTCTACTTGTTTGTGGTCTTCTGTTCTACTTGTTTGTGGTTTTATATTCTACTTGTTTGTGGTTTTCTGTTCTACTTGTTTGTGGTTTTCTGTTCTACTTGCTTGTGGTTTTCTGTTCTACATGTTTGTGGTTTTATATTCTACTTATTTGTGGTTTTCTGTTCTACTTGTTTGTGGTTTTATATTCTACTTGTTTGTGGTTTTCTGTTCTACTTGTTTGTGGTTTTCTGTTCTACATGTTTGTGGTTTTCTGTTCTACTTGTTTGTGGTTTTATATTATACTTATTTGTGGTTTTCTGTTCTACTTGTTTGTGGTTTTATATTCTACTTGTTTGTGGTTTACTGTTCTACTTGTTTGTGGTTTTATATTCTACTTGTTTGTGGTTTACTGTTCTACATGTTTGTGGTTTTATATTCTACTTATTTGTGGTTTTCTGTTCTACTTGTTTGTGGTTTTCTGTTCTACTTGTTTGTGGTTTTATATTCTACTTGTTTGTGGTTTTCTGTTCTACTTGCTTGTGGTTTTCTGTTCTACTTGTTTGTGGTTTTCTGTTCTACTTGTTTGTGGTTTTCTGTTCTACTTGTTTGTGGTTTTATATTCTACTTGTCTGTGGTTTTCTGTTCTACTTGTTTGTGGTTTTCCGTTCTACTTGCTTGTGGTTTTCTGTTCTACATGTTTGTGGTTTTATATTCTACTTGTTTGTGGTTTTCTGTTCTACTTGTTTGTGGTTTTCTGTTCTACTTGTTTGTAGTTTTCAACTTTAGAATTCTGTTCTACTTGTTTGTGGTCTTCTGTTCTACTTGTTTATGGTTTTCTGTTCTACTTGTTTGTGGTTTTCTGTTCTACTTGTTTGTGGTTTTCTATTCTACTTGTTTGTGGTTTTCTGTTCTACTTGTTTGTGGTTTTCTATTCTACTTGTCTGTGGTTTTCTGTTCTACTTGTTTGTGGTTTTCTGTTCTACTTGCTTGTGGTTTTCTGTTCTACATGTTTGTGGTTTTATATTCTACTTGTTTGTGGTTTTCTGTTCTACTTGTTTGTGGTTTTCTGTTCTACTTGTTTGTAGTTTTCAACTTTAGAATTCTGTTCTACTTGTTTGTGGTTTTCTGTTCTACTTGTTTGTGGTTTTCTGTTCTACTTGTTTGTGGTTCTCTGTTCTACTTATTTGTGGTCTTCTGCTCTACTTGTTTATGGTTTTCTGTTCTACTTGTTTGTGGTTTTCTGTTCTACTTGTTTGTGGTTTTATATTCTACTTGTTTGTGGTTTTCTATTCTACTTGTTTGTGGTCTTCTGTTCTACTTGTTTGTGGTTTTCTGTTCTACTTGCTTGTGGTTTTCTGTTCTACATGTTTGTGGTTTTATATTCTACTTGTTTGTGGTTTTCTGTTCTACTTGTTTGTGGTTTTCTGTTCTACTTGTTTGTAGTTTTCAACTTTAGAATTCTGTTCTACTTGTTTGTGGTTTTCTGTTCTACTTGTTTGTGGTTTTCTATTCTACTTGTTTGTGGTTATCTGTTCTACTTGTTTGTGGTTTTCTGTTCTACTTGTTTGTGGTTTTCTATTCTACTTGTTTGTGGTTTTCTGTTCTACTTGTTTGTGGTTTTCTGTTCTACTTATTTGTGGTTTTCTGTTCTACTTATTTGTGGTTTTCTATTCTACTTGTTTGTGGTTTTCTGTTCTACTTGTTTGTGGTTTTCTGTTCTACTTGTTTGTGGTTTTCTGTTCTACTTATTTGTGGTTTTCTGTTCTACTTATTTGTGGTTTTCTGTTCTACTTATTTGTGGTTTTCTGTTCTACTTATTTGTGGTTTTCTGTTCTACTTGTTTGTGGTTTTCTGTTCTACTTGTTTGTGGTTTTCTGTTCTACTTGTTTGTGGTTTTCTGTTCTACTTATTTGTGGTTTTCTGTTCTACTTATTTGTGGTTTTCTGTTCTACTTATTTGTGGTTTTCTGTTCTACTTGTTTGTGGTTTTCTGTTCTACTTATTTGTGGTTTTCTGTTCTACTTATTTGTGGTTTTCTATTCTACTTGTTTGTGGTTTTTTGTTCTACTTGTTTGTGGTTTTCTGTTCTACTTGTTTGTGGTTTTCTGTTCTACTTATTTGTGGTTTTCTGTTCTACTTATTTGTGGTTTTCTGTTCTACTTATTTGTGGTTTTCTGTTCTACTTGTTTGTGGTTTTTTGTTCTACTTGTTTGTGGTTTTCTGTTCTACTTGTTTGTGGTTTTATATTCTACTTGTTTGTGGTTTACTGTTCTACATGTTTGTGGTTTTCGTTCTACTTGTTTGTGGTTCTTTGTTCTACTTTTTTGTGGTTTTCTGTTCTACTTGTTTGTGGTTTACTGTTCTACTTGTTTGTGGTTTTCTGTTCTACTTTTTTATGGTTTTCTGTTCTACTTGTTTGTGGTTTTCTGTTCTACTTATTTGTGGTTTTCTGTTCTACTTTTTTATGGTTTTCTGTTCTACTTGTTTGTGGTTTTCGTTATACTTGTTTGTGGTTCTTTGTTCTACTTGTTTGTGGTCTTCTGTTCTACTTGTTTGTGGTTCTCTGTTCTACTTGTTTGTGGTTTTCTGTTCTACTTGTTTGTGGTTTTATATTCTACTTGTTTGTGGTTTACTGTTCTACATGTTTGTGGTTTTCGTTCTACTTGTTTGTGGTTCTTTGTTCTACTTGTTTGTGGTTTTCTGTTCTACTTGTTTGTGGTTTACTGTTCTACTTGTTTGTGGTTTTCTGTTCTACTTTTTTATGGTTTTCTGTTCTACTTGTTTGTGGTTTTCTGTTCTACTTATTTATGGTTTTCTGTTCTACTTTTTTATGGTTTTCTGTTCTACTTGTTTGTGGTTTTCTGTTCTACTTGTTTGTGGTCTTCTGTTCTACTTGTTTGTGGTTCTCTGTTCTACTTGTTTGTGGTTTTCTGTTCTACTTGTTTGTGGTTTTCTATTCTACTTGTTCGTGGTTCTCTGTTCTACTTGTTTGTGGTTTTCTGTTCTACTTTTTTATGGTTTTCTGTTCTACTTGTTTGTGGTTTTCTGTTCTACTTGTTTGTGGTCTTCTGTTCTACTTGTTTGTGGTTTTCTGTTCTACTTGTTTGTGGTTTTCGTTCTACTTGTTTGTGGTTTTCTGTTCTACTTGTTTGTGGTTTTCTGTTCTACTTGTTTGTGGTTTACTGTTCTACTTGTTTGTGGTTCTCTGTTCTATTTATTTGTGGTTTTCTGTTCTACTCGTTTGTGGTTTTCTATTATACTTGTTCGTGGTTCTCTGTTCTACTTGTTTGTGGTTCTCTGTTCTACTTATTTGTGGTTTTCTGTTCTACTCGTTTGTGGTTTTCTATTCTACTTGTTCGTGGTTCTCTGTTCTACTTGTTTGTGGTTTTCTGTTCTACTTTTTTATGGTTTTCTGTTCTACTTGTTTGTGGTTTTCTGTTCTACTTGTTTGTGGTCTTCTGTTCTACTTGTTTGTGGTTTTCTGTTCTACTTGTTTGTGGTTTCTGTTCTACTTGTTTGTGGTTTTCTGATCTACTTGTTTGTGGTTTTCTGTTCTACTTGTTTGTGGTTTTCCGTTCTACTTGTTTGTGGTTTTCTGTTCTACTCGTTTGTGGTTTTCTGTTCTACTTGTTTATGGTTTTCTGTTCTACTTGTTTGTGGTCTTCTGTTCTACTTGTTTGTGGTTTTCTGTTCTACATGTTTGTGGTTTTCGTTCTACTTGTTTGTGGTTTTCTGTTCTACTTGTTTGTGGTTTTCTGTTCTACTTGTTTGTGGTTTTCTGTTCTACTTATTTGTGGTTTTCTGTTCTACTTGTTTGTAGTTTTCAACTTTAGAATTCTGTTCTACTTGTTTGTGGTCTTCTGTTCTACTTGTTTATGGTTTTCTGTTCTACTTGTTTGTGGTTTTCTGTTCTACTTGTTTGTGGTTTTATATTCTACTTGTTTGTAGTTTTCAACTTTAGAATTCTGTTCTACTTGTTTGTTGTCTTCTGTTCTACTTGTTTATGGTTTTCTGTTCTACTTGTTTGTGGTTTTCTGTTCTACTTGTTTGTGGTTTTCTGTTCTACTTGTTTGTGGTTTTCTGTTCTACTTGTTTGTGGTTTTCTGTTCTACTTGTCTGTGGATTTCTGTTCTACTTGTTTGTGGTTTTCTGTTCTACTTGCTTGTGGTTTTCTGTTCTACATGTTTGTGGTTTTATATTCTACTTGTTTGTGGTTTTCTGTTCTACTTGTTTGTGGTTTTCTGTTCTACTTGTTTGTAGTTTTCAACTTTAGAATTCTGTTCTACTTGTTTGTGGTCTTCTGTTCTACTTGTTTATGGTTTTCTGTTCTACTTGTTTGTGGTTTTCTGTTCTACTTGTTTGTGGTTTTATATTCTACTTGTTTGTGGTTTTCTATTCTACTTGTTTGTGGTCTTCTGTTCTACTTGTTTGTGGTTTTCTGTTCTACATGTTTGTGGTTTTATATTCTACTTGTTTGTGGTTTTCTGTTCTACTTGTTTGTGGTTTTCTGTTCTACTTGTTTGTAGTTTTCAACTTTAGAATTCTGTTCTACTTGTTTGTGGTTTTCTGTTCTACTTGTTTGTGGTTTTCTATTCTACTTGTTTGTGGTTCTCTGTTCTACTTGTTTGTGGTTTTCTGTTCTACTTGTTTGTGGTTTCCTATTCTACTTGTTTGTGGTTTTCTGTTCTACTTGTTTGTGGTTTTCTGTTCTACTTATTTGTGGTTTTCTGTTCTACTTATTTGTGGTTTTCTATTCTACTTGTTTGTGGTTTTCTGTTCTACTTGTTTGTGGTTTTCTGTTCTACTTGTTTGTGGTTTTCTGTTCTACTTATTTGTGGTTTTCTGTTCTACTTATTTGTGGTTTTCTATTCTACTTGTTTGTGGTTTTCTGTTCTACTTGTTTGTGGTTTTCTGTTCTACTTGTTTGTGGTTTTCTGTTCTACTTATTTGTGGTTTTCTGTTCTACTTATTTGTGGTTTTCTGTTCTACTTATTTGTGGTTTTCTGTTCTACTTATTTGTGGTTTTCTGTTCTACTTGTTTGTGGTTTTCTGTTCTACTTATTTGTGGTTTTCTGTTCTACTTATTTGTGGTTTTCTGTTCTACTTATTTGTGGTTTTCTGTTCTACTTGTTTGTGGTTTTCTGTTCTACTTATTTGTGGTTTTCTGTTCTACTTATTTGTGGTTTTCTATTCTACTTGTTTGTGGTTTTCTGTTCTACTTATTTGTGGTTTTCTATTCTACTTGTTTGTGGTTTTCTGTTCTACTTGTTTGTGGTTTTCTGTTCTACTCGTTTGTGGTTTTCTATTATACTTGTTTGTGGTTTTCTATTCTACTTTGTGGTTTTCTGTTCTACTTGTTTGTGGTTTTCTGTTCTACTTGTTTGTGGTTTACTGTTCTACTTGTTTGTGGTTCTCTGTTCTACTTATTTGTGGTTTTCTGTTCTACTCGTTTGTGGTTTTCTGTTCTACTCGTTTGTGGTTTTCTGTTCTACTTGTTTATGGTTTTCTGTTCTACTTGTTTGTGGTCTTCTGTTCTACTTGTTTGTGGTTTTCTGTTCTACTTGTTTGTGGTTTTCGTTCTACTTGTTTGTGGTTTTCTGTTCTACTTGTTTGTGGTTTTCTGTTCTACTTGTTTGTGGTTTTCTGTTCTACTTGTTTGTGGTTTTCTGTTCTACTTGTCTGTGGTTTTCTGTTCTACTTGTTTGTGGTTTTCTGTTCTACTTGCTTGTGGTTTTCTGTTCTACATGTTTGTGGTTTTATATTCTACTTGTTTGTGGTTTTCTGTTCTACTTGTTTGTGGTTTTCTGTTCTACTTGTTTGTAGTTTTCAACTTTAGAATTCTGTTCTACTTGTTTGTGGTCTTCTGTTCTACTTGTTTATGGTTTTCTGTTCTACTTGTTTGTGGTTTTCTGTTCTACTTGTTTGTGGTTTTATATTCTACTTGTTTGTGGTTTTCTATTCTACTTGTTTGTGGTTTTCTGTTCTACTTGTTTGTGGTTTTCTGTTCTACTTATTTGTGGTTTTCTGTTCTACTTATTTGTGGTTTTCTATTCTACTTGTTTGTGGTTTTCTGTTCTACTTGTTTGTGGTTTTCTGTTCTACTTGTTTGTGGTTTTCTGTTCTACTTGTTTGTAGTTTTCAACTTTAGAATTCTGTTCTACTTGTTTGTGGTTTTCTGTTCTACTTGTTTGTGGTTTTCTATTCTACTTGTTTGTGGTTTTCTGTTCTACTTGTTTGTGGTTTTCTATTCTACTTGTTTGTGGTTTTCTGTTCTACTTGTTTGTGGTTTTCTGTTCTACTTATTTGTGGTTTTCTATTCTACTTGTTTGTGGTTTTCTGTTCTACTTGTTTGTGGTTTTCTGTTCTACTTGTTTGTGGTTTTCTGTTCTACTTATTTGTGGTTTTCTGTTCTACTTATTTGTGGTTTTCTGTTCTACTTATTTGTGGTTTTCTGTTCTACTTATTTGTGGTTTTCTGTTCTACTTGTTTGTGGTTTTCTATTCTACTTGTTTGTGGTTCTCTGTTCTACTTGTTTGTGGTTCTCTGTTCTACTTGTTTGTGGTTTTCTATTCTACTTGTTTGTGGTTCTCTGTTCTACTTATTTGTGGTTTTCTGTTCTACTTGTTTGTGGTTTTCTATTCTACTTGTTTGTGGTTCTCTGTTCTACTTATTTGTGGTTTTCTGTTCTACTTGTTTGTGGTTTTCTATTCTACTTGTTTGTGGTTCTCTGTTCTACTTATTTGTGGTTTTCTGTTCTACTTGTTTGTGGTTCTCTGTTCTACTTGTTTGTGGTTCTCTGTTCTACTTGTTTGTGGTTTTCTATTCTACTTGTTTGTGGTTCTCTGTTCTACTTATTTGTGGTTTTCTGTTCTACTTGTTTGTGGTTTTCTATTCTACTTGTTTGTGGTTCTCTGTTCTACTTGTTTGTGGTTTTCTGTTCTACTTGTTTGTGGTTTTCTATTCTACTTGTTTGTGGTTTTCTGTTCTACTTGTTTGTGGTTTTCTGTTCTACTTATTTGTGGATTTCTGTTCTACTTGTTTGTGGTTTTCTGTTCTACTTATTTGTGGTTTTCTGTTCTACTTATTTGTGGTTTTCTGTTCTACTTATTTGTGGTTTTCTATTCTACTTGTTTGTGGTTTTCTGTTCTACTTGTTTGTGGTTTTCTGTTCTACTTGTTTGTGGTTTTCTGTTCTACTTATTTGTGGTTTTCTGTTCTACTTATTTGTGGTTTTCTGTTCTACTTATTTGTGGTTTTCTGTTCTACTTATTTGTGGTTTTCTGTTCTACTTGTTTGTGGTTTTCTGTTCTACTTATTTGTGGTTTTCTGTTCTACTTATTTGTGGTTTTCTATTCTACTTGTTTGTGGTTTTCTGTTCTACTTGTTTGTGGTTTTCTGTTCTACTTGTTTGTGGTTTTCTGTTCTACTTATTTGTGGTTTTCTGTTCTACTTGTTTGTGGTTTTCTGTTCTACTTGTTTGTGGTTTTCTGTTCTACTTGTTTGTGGTTTACTGTTCTACTTATTTGTGGTTTTCTGTTCTACTTATTTGTGGTTTTCTGTTCTACTTATTTGTGGTTTTCTGTTCTACTTGTTTGTGGTTTTATATTCTACTTATTTGTGGTTTTCTGTTCTACTTGTTTGTGGTTTTCTGTTCTACTTGTTTGTGGTTTTCTGTTCTACTTGTTTGTGGTTTACTGTTCTACGTGTTTGTGGTTTTATATTCTACTTATTTGTGGTTTTCTGTTCTACTTGTTTGTGGTTTTATATTCTACTTGTTTGTGGTTTTCTGTTCTACTTATTTGTGGTTTTCTGTTCTACTTATTTGTGGTTTACTGTTCTACATGTTTGTGGTTTTATATTCTACTTGTTTGTGGTTTTCTGTTCTACTTGTTTGTGGTTTTATATTCTACTTGTTTGTGGTTTTCTGTTCTACTTGTTTGTGGTTTTCTGTTCTACTTGTTTGTAGTTTTCAACTTTAGAATTCTGTTCTACTTGTTTGTGGTCTTCTGTTCTACTTGTTTATGGTTTTCTGTTCTACTTGTTTGTGGTTTTCTGTTCTACTTGTTTGTGGTTTTCTGTTCTACTTGTTTGTAGTTTTCAACTTTAGAATTCTGTTCTACTTGTTTGTGGTTTTCTGTTCTACTTGTTTGTGGTTTTCTATTCTACTTGTTTGTGGTTCTCTGTTCTACTTGTTTGTGGTTTTCTGTTCTACTTGTTTGTGGTTTTCTATTCTACTTGTTTGTGGTTTTCTGTTCTACTTGTTTGTGGTTTTCTGTTCTACTTATTTGTGGTTTTCTGTTCTACTTATTTGTGGTTTTCTATTCTACTTGTTTGTGGTTTTCTGTTCTACTTGTTTGTGGTTTTCTGTTCTAATTGTTTGTGGTTTTCTGTTCTACTTGTTTGTGGTTTTCTGGTCTACTTGTTTGTGGTTTTCTGTTCTACTTGTTTGTGGTTTTCTGTTCTACTTGTTTGTGGTTTTCTGGTCTACTTGTTTGTGGTTTTCTGTTCTACTTGTTTGTGGTTTTCTGGTCTACTTGTTTGTGGTTTTCTGTTCTACTTGTTTGTGGTTTTCTGTTCTACTTGTTTGTGGTTTTCTGTTCTACTTGTTTGTGGTTTTCTGTTCTACTTGTTTGTGGTTTTCTGTTCTACTTGTTTGTGGTTTTCTGTTCTACTTGTTTGTGGTTTTCTGTTCTACTTGTTTGTGGTTTTCTGTTCTACTTATTTGTGGTTTTCTGTTCTACTTATTTGTGGTTTTCTGTTCTACTTGTTTGTGGTTTTCTGTTCTACTTATTTGTGGTTTTCTGTTCTACTTATTTGTGGTTTTCTATTCTACTTGTTTGTGGTTTTCTGTTCTACTTGTTTGTGGTTTTCTGTTCTACTTGTTTGTGGTTTTCTGTTCTACTTATTTGTGGTTTTCTGTTCTACTTGTTTGTGGTTTTCTGTTCTACTTGTTTGTGGTTTTCTGTTCTACTTGTTTGTGGTTTACTGTTCTACTTATTTGTGGTTTTCTGTTCTACTTATTTGTGGTTTTCTGTTCTACTTATTTGTGGTTTTCTGTTCTACTTGTTTGTGGTTTTATATTCTACTTATTTGTGGTTTTCTGTTCTACTTGTTTGTGGTTTTCTGTTCTACTTGTTTGTGGTTTTCTGTTCTACTTGTTTGTGGTTTACTGTTCTACGTGTTTGTGGTTTTATATTCTACTTATTTGTGGTTTTCTGTTCTACTTGTTTGTGGTTTTATATTCTACTTGTTTGTGGTTTTCTGTTCTACTTATTTGTGGTTTTCTGTTCTACTTATTTGTGGTTTTCTGTTCTACTTGTTTGTGGTTTTCTATTCTACTTGTTTGTGGTTTTCTGTTCTACTTGTTTGTGGTTTTCTGTTCTACTTGTTTGTGGTTTTCTGTTCTACTTGTTTGTGGTTTTATATTCTACTTGTTTGTGGTTTTCTGTTCTACTTATTTGTGGTTTTCTGTTCTACTTATTTGTGGTTTTCTGTTCTACTTGTTTGTGGTTTTCTATTCTACTTGTTTGTGGTTTTCTGTTCTACTTGTTTGTGGTTTTCTGTTCTACTTGTTTGTGGTTTTATATTCTACTTGTTTGTGGTTTTCTGTTCTACTTGTTTGTGGTTTTCTGTTCTACATGTTTGTGGTTTTATATTCTACTTGTTTGTGGTTTACTGTTCTACTTGTTTGTGGTTTTCGTTCTACTTGTTTGTGGTTCTTTGTTCTACTTGTTTGTGGTTTTCTGTTCTACTTGTTTGTGGTTTACTGTTCTACTTGTTTGTGGTTTTCTGTTCTACTTTTTTATGGTTTTCTGTTCTACTTGTTTGTGGTTTTCTGTTCTACTTATTTGTGGTTTTCTGTTCTACTTTTTTATGGTTTTCTGTTCTACTTGTTTGTGGTTTTCTGTTCTACTTGTTTGTGGTCTTCTGTTCTACTTGTTTGTGGTTTTCTATTCTACTTGTTTGTGGTTCTCTGTTCTACTTGTTTGTGGTTTTCTGTTCTACTTTTTTATGGTTTTCTGTTCTACTTGTTTGTGGTTTTCTGTTCTACTTGTTTGTGGTCTTCTGTTCTACTTGTTTGTGGTTTTCTGTTCTACTTGTTTGTGGTTTTCGTTCTACTTGTTTGTGGTTTTCTGTTCTACTTGTTTGTGGTTTTCTGTTCTACTTGTTTGTGGTTTACTGTTCTACTTGTTTGCGGTTCTCTGTTCTACTTATTTGTGGTTTTCTGTTCTACTCGTTTGTGGTTTTCTGTTCTACTCGTTTGTGGTTTTCTGTTCTACTTGTTTATGGTTTTCTGTTCTACTTGTTTGTGGTCTTCTGTTCTACTTGTTTGTGGTTTTCTGTTCTACTTGTTTGTGGTTCTCTGTTCTACTTGTTTGTGGTTTTCTGTTCTACTTTTTTATGGTTTTCTGTTCTACTTGTTTGTGGTCTTCTGTTCTACTTGTTTGTGGTTTTCTGTTCTACTTGTTTGTGGTTTTCGTTCTACTTGTTTGTGGTTTTCTGTTCTACTTGTTTGTGGTTTTCTGTTCTACTTGTTTGTGGTTCTCTGTTCTACTTGTTTGTGGTTTTCTGTTCTACTTTATTATGGTTTTCTGTTCTACTTGTTTGTGGTCTTCTGTTCTACTTGTTTGTGGTTTTCTATTCTACTTGTTTGTGGTTCTCTGTTCTACTTGTTTGTGGTTTTCTGTTCTACTTTTTTATGGTTTTCTGTTCTACTTGTTTGTGGTTTTCTGTTCTACTTTTTTGTGGTTTTCTATTCTACTTGTTTGTGGTTTTCTGTTCTACTTGTTTGTGGTTCTCTGTTCTACTTTTTTGTGGTTTTCTATTCTACTTGTTTGTAGTTTTCAACTTTAGAATTCTGTTCTACTTGTTTGTGGTCTTCTGTTCTACTTTTTTATGGTTTTCTGTTCTACTTGTTTGTGGTTTTCTATTCTACTTGTTTGTGGTTTTCAACTTTAGAATTATCCGATATGTTTACAGTTCTCCTGTATTGAGTCTCGTTGTCTGTTTAAAGTCTACCTGCTGCGATTGGTAAAAATATATATTTTTGTAGAATTCAGTAGTAAAACGTTCGCAATGCGGGTCTAATGATTTAAATTGCTAGATTATAAAACATAAGTCAAAACTGTACTGCACGTAGTTATTTATTATATTTGGTTATATAATAATTACCAACGTTGCAGAAATTGAATTTTCTAGAATTTGTAATTATATAAATAAATAATTATATATTGCGTGAGATTGTTGTAATTAGAAGGATCATGGGGTGAGTGAATATTGCAATAATAAATTATTAATTGTGGTTATTCGTTTGCTGAAGCGAGAAATTAAATGAAACTGGCTGGTACTGGTATAGACTGCGTAATTTAATACTATATATATTATAGGGGCATTACTATTCTATGGGTTGGGTACCCACTTTTTGATCATTTTTTCATGGCTTTCTTCATGATGTTTTCTTGTTGCAGAACATATAATTGACCTTCTGACAAGATTTTAGCTTGTAATTTTATGTTAGCTACAGTAGTACTTTTTAACCCGCCGAAGACCGTTTGATTCAGGTTACACCCAGGACCGTTTGGGTCTTTTCAATGTTGATTAAGCATCGCCCTAACTTGGAAAATTGATGTGTTTACAGAATTCGACTTTGCAAAACTGTTATTTATGAGTAAAACTATAATGGGCCATTTTGACCCAAACGGCCTTTGCCTAAATAATAAAAGTCAAATTAAAAAAAAAGTGTTAAAGTAAAAGTTGTGACCCGGTTACATTTGGATAGAGTATAAAAAAGTAGGAGAATTCATGAAATATTGTAAACCCAATCATTATATTGAATTTGTACAGTACATGTAAACTTTATTTTGGGTCAATTTGACCCAAACGGTCCTCGGCGGCTTAAGAGCTAACGAAAAAAATAATAATTGATAAATGGGAATAATATTTTGACCAACTTTTTTCTTGTGAAAATGGCTTTTATTAATATTATTATTATTACTCTTTAATCCAGACATTAGTGAAGTTGTCCATAAAAACATTTACGTACTTTAAACAAAACAAACAGATCACAATAACAATAAAGCAGGACTAACTAACTACCCTACGTACAGTACAACCAATAAACTGTAAAGTCTCGCGTATGCGACTTTAATAAAGTTTCATATTTACTTTCTAATATTGTCGTATTTTCCTACGATGATGGATAAACGCTATTCCTCTAGTGTTTGCTAATAATATTAGGCACAAGCTGTTTACAGTTTCAGGCACAGTTTTAGAATTTAAAATATCAATTAATATAAAATTAAGTTTCACAATCAGCAGCAGCAGTAGTATATGTACGCAAATGTTGTCGAAAATGTGAAGGTACTATAGTGCAGTATGCGTACACCCCTCTCCACTACACCTAGTTCTTTATACTAACCAGTTTTTCATAATTTCATTGAATACTGTTGTATAATTATTTGTCAAAATGATATCTGTGGCAAAATTCCTCGAAGATGTGGTTAAATACCCATATATCCACACTGGAATTGTGTCGGATTGCATAGATAAGAATGAAAAAAAAAGATGGCGGACTATTCGCCATCCAAAAGTGGTGAAGGAAAATGGGTACTGCAAAACAACAACGTTTAATGATATTGCAATTAAACTCACTGTAAAAGACAGCACATGTCCTGATATGGATACTACATCTTTATACTACCGTGTAAAGGTTACAATAGTTGAAGAGTTTGTCGATGACAGTTCATCAATATTAATCAAGATTCTGAAACCACATAGATTTACAGATGAGTCATTACCATTTGAACACGAGATTCAAATTTTTGCTATAGGATTCAAACAGTTAAAACATAAGGTGAAAGTTTTCGCCTTTGATGAAGATACAACTAAAAAGCGAGAAATAGAAATTGTGTTTTATTTTAAAGATGTAGCTGAAGCTAAGTTGAATATGGTTGATGAATTAATGGGCCTGAAAGATACAGTTGAATGGAAATTCTACAAATTCTCTTCATTCGCACAGATTGCTAACTCTTTTACATCAATAGTGGAGCGAAGATGGGGCGAAATGTACAGAGGACCCAAACAAGGTCCGGTACCCAACCTTCTCAAGGCTGCGGTCGTCTGGGTAGAAACCTTCGGCTTTGATAGCGATGACTTGTATGGAAACATCGAGACTTACGGCATTGAGTGCTCGAAAAAATTAGAAAAAAAATTTCTGAACAACATTGAAGAAAATAACCTCCTCCCCCTTGGAGAACAAGCATACGATAAATGTAACCGATACATGGTCAGTAACATTGTTAGTGCATGTTATAAAACTCTTGTTACGATTATCGAATCCCAACCCAAATGTACCATTATGAAGATAGAAAGCTCTCATCCTCTCTACAAACTGTTTCAATTATTTGATAATCATATTACAAAAGCATTTAGATATCGTGGTAAGTAAGTATGTACACGTTCGTGGGTCCTTCGCGCAGCACGAGGCTCGGTTATAAGATACAAATTAAAATTAAGCAATTCTATATATTTAAGATTTATTATACTATTTATACTCGGTATTTAAGAAATTTAACTTCACCGCCAATAAATCAAAGAAGAGAGGAAAGCCTTTAACCCCACTCTTGACCTGCAACACCCCAACCCAAACCCGAACAGAAGGCAGGTATTAACATAAAATTTGTGTTTTAATAATATATAATAAATATATTTTAGGAGTAGAGGCGACCCAATTTTTAAAAAATATTAAAACTTACATTATGCCGATAGTATTGATAGTGAAATATTAATTTACCAGTTTACGACGCTAACACCTCAACGAAATTATTATCCTGCCATATTCTACGAAACTACCGGTACTAATTCTACATAAAGAAAGAGTCACGATTAAATAGTTCAGCTAATTATTTTGATAAACAATAAGCAAAGCTCTCTTAGTCAGGTTCATTACATTGCTGCCTTTGAGTCGTGGCGGGGTTTGCTGCATACCGTTCGTATTAAAACTAAACCTTCATTTCTGAAATAATAAATTCGATAGAATTCAGGACAGTACCAGTACCAATTGATGCAAAAACAGACGGGAACAATTGAATAATTAAATAAATATTTGAATTTATTAACGAGCTAATATACTATAACAAAAAAACAATACAATGCCTACATTGATCTAATCTTAATTAGGGTTTGGGCAACCACTAACGTCAATAAAAAATAACAAATTAGCAATCAGCTGTTTGGCATTGATTTCCCCTAGAGAGGGATGAATTTTTATTGCATCGAATCCACCTGTCCCTATCCATATTATATCAGTCAATAAGGTAACAAAGTCTTTATTACCACGTGGACGACACTGCGACAGGCAAACACCACTGGCTGGCTAGTACACTAACAAACACTACTATAACTTAACTATAGAATGATCCATCCGAATTCACTTGACTTTCACTCACTTGACTTCACCTTTCACTCGCTTCGAATAGATTCTGTAGAGGTATCCGCCTACTGTTGTTACGGGTACGGGTCGACGCCGTTCGACAGAAAACGCTGCAGAGATTTGGGAGTTTGGGGCGAACATAAACATGAGCGTGAGTTAACGTGTGACAGTGCAGCTGTTGCACCCGAGCCGGAAGCTCGGAGCAGTGTCAAGGGCAATGTAAAAGCTTTTGTGGGATAACTGATTCGTTTGCCTTGCTAACCAGTTCCCCCCAGGCGCTGGAATACTCTAAAAAGGGATCTATAGCTCGAATAGTGCAAGCTACCGGCTGATTGGCTGATTTGCTGTACGAAGGGATCTGGGCTATGTTCAATCGTCCAACCAGCTTAGGAAGGTTGCCCCATAGCCCTGCTTTCTGTATCTGCCAATAGGATTTGAGTTGGTTTTGATTTTGACCTATCACAGATCTACTGAACTGAATTTCCTATCTGTATGCTCATTCTCTGTGGTGGGTGGAATCTTTTGTAAATAAGGGTAGCTGGCATTCTTATAGTTATTCTTATCAGTGTTCAGTGTTGTTGGTTATTCTAAGCCAGGAAGAACGGCTCTGGAATCAATTGTTTTCAGACTTTATAAGAAACATTAGTAGGCTTAGATTATAGAACGTATAACTGTTATCGGTCCAACTCGATCTTATCACAACATATCGTGTTGGTTTTATTCTAATCTTAACCTACCGTCTTACTGCTTTTATGGTTTGTAATTATCAGTGTTCAGTTTAGTTGGATGTTATTAGTTGAAGAATATCGTCAAATAACCCAAATTTCCCAATTTTCTTGATACAGTACAGGTTAGAGAGACAGTTTACATATAACGATTGCGACTTATATTATAGTGGTTTGTAGTGAATATAATGCTATTTGGTAGCCACTACTTGAGTCAATTGCTATTCTCTTTATACGTGATCAAAGTCAGTGACTGTCGGCAAACCAGTGAGCAGTATTGTGCGGTACCGGTAGTGTGTATGATTGTGAGTGAGACTGATAACTAAGCATCTCCTAAAGAATGCGTCTCATACGTGAATTCTAAGCCATATCGTTGTGTTTGGTGTAAGTCATAACTTTGTTTACATAGATAGAGCGCCACGTCCTAAAGGAACTGCTAATATTTCCCGAAAGTGAATAATATTTACCAGAGATTATATATTAGTGATCAATCGAATAATACAAGTAGGCTTCACTGCAATAAATCTAAGCATACGAATCCAGTCTCCCGGGTGTAACCATCGGGTGAATGAACGCGCACAGGCTGGCTTCGGCTAATGTTGTGTTTATTTTGTATTAAATCTTGTCATCTTATAAAGTCAATTTACCAACTAAAGACATATAAATTTTGGCAGGTTAAACTGCTAAAGGTCTCCAAAAGCGCGTACAATAACAGTTATTGATCTTATTGCAGTAAGCAATAAGGTTGCTAAGTACCGGTCTACCGGTAAACCAGAACCGGTACTTCTGTAGGTCAGTAGGCCCAACTGCCAGAACCGGTACTGCTGTAGGTCCGTAGGTCCAACTGTCAGAACCGGTACTTCTGTAGGTCAGTAGGCCCAACTGTCATAACCAGTACTGTTGTATAAGTACATTAGTATTATTCGATTTTGATTATTGTATAGCGGTAGGTCTTAGTACTTAATCGGGGACTGCAGCCCTGATTTTTTATTGAGATTCTACTTATTTCTGTCGGTTTTATTTCCTAGTAAGTTAATATTGAGCTGAAGACCTGTAAGTCTGCTCAGATTGTTCAGATCATTGTAGGCTGGACTGTTGTCTGACTGTTGTTAGGCTTGAAGATTACAGCGTGTGTAGAGTAGGTCTGATAGAGTGCCAGTTAGTAAGTTGGGGCAACTCGTAGTTGTAAGGTCAAACCCCCTGCTAAAGAATAAGTCGTACTACCGTATTAGCACGCATACTAACTAACAATTTCGGAATCTGCATATACTGTAGTTTATTTAGGCTTGATAGTAGTCCGTCAGCGTTTATCCTGTATTGTTTGTATAGTCTGTTCAGGTACCGTAATATTATTCAGATATTTTGTAGGCTGGATTGTGGTCTGGCTGTTGTTGGGTCTGAGGGAATTGCTGCGTGTGTAGAGTAAGTCTGATAAAGTGCCAGTTAGTAAGTTGGGGCAACTCGTAGTTGTAAGGTCAACCCCCTCTTAAAGAATAAGTCGTACTACCGTATTAGCACGCATACTAACTAACAGTTTCGGAATCTGCACATACTGTAGTTTGTTTAGGCTTGATAGTAGTCTGCCAGCATTTAGTTTGTATTTTATTTGAGTATTCTGTACGGGTAGCGTAATATTTATTATTCAGAGTTTATGCGATTACTCGCAACATTCATGTCCCCAAGTTTATTCCTACAGTAATTGTGTTTGTTATACATACCGTTATAGTTAAATTAACCCCGGTACTACACGGGCTGCTTGGCGTAGGTAAAGACTGGTGACTTTGTGCCCCGGTCACTCCAGCAGATGCTGTGGTTCTTTTAACTGTTCAAGTATATTTAACTGCTGGTTATCTGTTTTACAAGTACTTGTACCTAATTTAGGGTTTAGTGTACAGTGCTTTCCGAAAGTAATTAGTGTAGGCATTATATTTGTGTTGTAAAGTGGTTGATAGGCACGTTCGTTAGCTCTATTAACTTCTAGGTAGGAACACTCCGTGATACATAACGTAGTACCTATAGCGATACGGCTGTAGGTCGTCAAGCGGTGGTATTTTTTCTATCTGGACAACGCAGTATATTTACTCCTGCTTATTATTTTCAAATACCGTAGTATCCTGTCTGTTGTAATAACCAGAAATTCTAACCTTTTGTTAGACTGGTTTGTAGTTCCCTGTAAAATTACCCTAAAAAATTTGTACGTAATATTTTGTTGTTGTGTTTAATTAGAGATTTAATCTCACTCGTATCGTAAGTAATTTGTAGATAAGTAACTTAGGAAGTAGAATTATTTGTTTTAGTGTCAAATAAGTAGCACTTCACTGAGAGCGCATAGCTTTTGTGTAAGT
The DNA here is from genome assembly GCA_032718475.1 of Nemertoderma westbladi. Lineage (NCBI taxonomy): Eukaryota > Metazoa > Xenacoelomorpha > Nemertodermatida > Nemertodermatidae > Nemertoderma > Nemertoderma westbladi. The sequence goes on from JAUCBJ010003708.1 coordinate 21,937, forward strand.
GATTACTTCTCAGAAATAGTAACATCTATTTCAATATTGTAACAAAACCCCTTATCAGGGTATATATATATATATATTATAAATCAACTCAAAGGTTTATAAATTAGTAGGCCTGTCATACAACAATTAGGTCTTAATATCAGTTGGACTACTGCTAAAATAACGGTAATAGAGTAAACTCAAGTAACTAAGTAACCTTATAATTTCAGAAATTCAATTATCCTAAATAATTGATATACCGGTATCTATAATAGGCTTATTATATAGTTGTATATATTTGCACTGAAATTATATACCGGTATTCTGTGACAAACCTAGTCTGCAATACTTATATATACTATAAGTGTATACCGGTATCCTAATATATTGTAATTAATTACCGGTACTAGGCCAACAGTCCTACTGAATTACTAGACTTGCTTTAACTGTAACTATAGCAGTAGGTATTCAACTGTACAAACAAACATGTCTGACACAACCCAAACACTGTCAGATAGTCTCTTAGAAAGTGCTAGAATGAGTGTTAGACAGGGTCTTAAAAAGATCTGGGACTCAGCTAAGAGTATAGAACGTCTGAGACCAAAGTCCAAGTCCCCTCCTACTGTAAGCAAGGTCATCCCTACAGTAGTAGTGTCAGACCCTAGGCTAGTAAAACAACGTAAGTCTATCCACGGCACTCAGTCCCAAATCGAGCGGGATCAAGAAGCAGCTGTCAAACAGCAGCAACATCCTAGCCAAGAACCTAGTTCTCAGCGGCCCGATAGCTCCAGTAGTTCGGATACTGTTGAGCGGACGCCCGAACGCGGAGCGAAGATGGTGGATACGGTTTATGATGAGCGGCCAACCTATGAAGAATCAACCGACGCCACTTCTTCTCAAGAGGAAAGCGAAGGGACAGCAGAGAAGCCGCGAACTAGAGACGCTATTGACATCTATCTGTCAGACTATCAACGTTTTGTCGGAGACGAAGAGTTGAGGAGACGACTGTCTGGACTTCGCCCTAATAGTGAAGGAACCAAGCTTGTGTTGGACGCAATCGATGCGGAAATGTTAGCTGCAAACAAAGCTAAATTTGATGAACAACTCCGCATCGCTAGAGCCCAGGAAGAACAAGTCCAGAAAAGACGAATAGAAGACAAAAGGGCCGCAGCAATAGCAGCGGCAATGGCAACAGCAGAAGCGGACAGAAAAGCAGCAGAAGCAATGGCAATGGCCGAAGCAGACAGAAGGGCGGCAGAAGCAGCAGCCGAAGCAGACAGAAAAGCGGCAGTAGCAGCGGCAGCGGCCGAAGCAGAAAGAAAAGCGGCGGAGGCATTGGCAGAAGCAGAAAGGAGAGCGTCTGACGAGATCGCCCAGCTAGCGTTGGAAAATATTCAGGAAAGTCAAGATAGTATAAATAAACGGTTAACGGATAATCGAATGCAGATGATGAGTCGATCTACTTCCAAACGACAAGGCTATACATCATCGGAGGAAGGAGAAACCACCGACCCTGAAGGCGGAGGAAATAGATCTCGTCTAAGTAGACGTAAAAGAACGTCTCTCCGTCAGAAATTGCCTGATTTGCCTCCAGCTGTTAGAAAACAGCTAGCTAGCACCGCCGTAGCGAATACAGAACACACAGACCGGATTGTTACTGTAAGTAGACTCCCTACTATAACAGATGAGCCTGAAATAATTAGGCCTGTTCTCGAAGCCACCACTTCGGTGCTAGAGACACCTGTATTCCAGGGAGCAACCTCTAAATTCCCTTTACACAGCACGAAACTATCAGTGCCTAGTAGAACAGCCCCTGAAATGGTTCCTGTCATGGACTCCGAGCGAATGGATTGGTCGCCCGTAGTCCCTCGCCCGCCCGCCACAACGTTGGCGACTCCCGCTTTGGCGGTCGAGTGGGTGGAGGAGGGACGGAGGGGGATGAATGTCCTGCTCGGACAGATGCAGGAGACGGTCCACCAGTTCAAGGGAACTGTCAGGGAAAGTAGGTTAGAGCTACAAGAAGTGCAGCAAAGTATCGCGCTAGAACGCGATAAATTAGTAAATGTAAAAAGGGGCATACCAACACCCCCTGTAACAATGTGTCAACCTGTTAGGCCTGAAGTATTTCATGCGCAAGGTGTGGAGCCTACACGCATCTATACTGCTAGCGAAGTAGAAACTCCTATAGCAAACCCTATTAAGGGTGATTATAAACCTGTTTGTAATGATATTCCCTATAGACCTGATAATAATCCGAGAAATTTATACACCGATAATTCGATATTAAATAACACGATGGCCCAAGAAAGTTTTACGCGTCAGATGGCTAGAACAGAAGCCCGCCAAGCGGTCAAAGTGGAAGAAATCGTCAAATTCAATGGAGATGAGATGAAATGGTTACCTTTTAATGAATATTACGAAGATAGCATACAGAACTCTGTACTATCTAGCGGAGAGAAACTGAGATTCCTCATCAAATGTTTGGAAGGACCTCCCAAGTTAATGGCGTTGAAGTTTATTGGACATCCAAATGGATTAAGACAAGTTTGGGATACATTAAACACCAGGTATGGTAATAAGGATAACATCGCTAAGTATTTGTATGCAAAACTAGTAGCCCCCCGAAAGTTCCTTAGTAACGAGATTATAGAGTTTTCCGATGAGATTCAGGAGATCTGTAGACAATTGGATTGGTTAGGTAAGTCTCATGAATATCAGAGTTCTATGGTTATTGGAGCCATAGTCTCTACTTTACCAAAGGGTGGAGTATGTACTCGCTGGGACAAGAAAGTGTTGTATATGATGGAGCAACAACGACGGAGCCCTACCATGGCTGATCTCATGTCATTCCTAGACGGTGAGGTCAAATTACAACTCATAAAGCAGTCCAGAGAGAAAACATTGGAAAATCAGGTAAGTGAGAAACCCGTTTCTAGGAAAAGAATAATACCCGTGTGTTATACAGACGAGGGCGAAAGCCAGACCTCCCATGAGGACAGCGGGAAAGACACAGCAAGATCTTACTATGACCACAAAACCCCAAAAGACGTAAGTAAATACAAGTCTCGAACCAATAATAGGAGAGAACAGGTTGCCAAGACCCCTCCTCAGCCTCCCAACAGAATTCAGGTAAGAAAGCCCGAAGAACGAGCGAAAGTGCATAACATTACCCAAGGTAAAGTGAGTAACATCAAACCAAAATGTGCGCTGTGCGACGGGCCCCACCGTTTGAGTGCGTGTGCAGAATTCCTAAAGAAATCCCTGGCAGATAGACGTGGAGTCCTGTGGGATAAGCGGTTGTGTTATAACTGTCTCAGACGCGGACACCAGCGGCAAACCTGTTACTCTGACGCAAGGTGTGCTAAGTGCGGCGCGAAACATCATAGCTTGTTGCACACGGAATTCGAACGAAAAAGCCCGAGTCAGGTAAGTGAGCCCAAATCACATGTCCAATTCAGTGATGTGAACGACACTGACCAAAGTTCTGAGTGGGAAGGATTCTATACGGACGAATTCTCCGATGCCAACGAATCCTGTTATCTAATAAATACCGCAGTGTATCGAGCACTTACGTACGAAAAAGACACCGACACGGAGTTCCCCCCAACCACCTTTGACAGACAACCATCTTGGAAAGCTCCAACCTCCCACGTAGGAATACGAGAATTTCCTGTGGTACAGGTAAGAGTTCACGGTCATAATAAGAGTTACATAGTGAATGCCCTCCTTGACTCCGGCAGTACAGGAACATTCATCGACAAAGAACTAGCCGAGGACATCTTTGCTGGACAACCCAAATTCCGAACTAAGTTAAATATGTCTGGAATTATGCAAGTTTGGAAATCTACCATAACGGCAGATTACTATATAGGTGCGTTGTCCACCCCACAGGATAAATTAGGAGAACAAAGTATAAGGTCAGTAAAAATGGTGGCAATAAAGAACTTCGCTACTACCCAAGTAGAACCTTATAACTGGGACGAGGACGAGAGCATCCAACATCTTGAGATACCTCGATTCCAAACCGATTATCCTGGAGTGCAAATCCTCATTGGCCAAAACGCGCATGAGGCGCTCGAGACATTGGAGAAACGGCCTGCTCAACCGCAGCCATTACAAACTTATGCGGTAAGAACTAGAGTAGGTTGGTACTTTACTGGCCCTTCCCGCAGAACTATTGAAGAAAGATTGCCACAAGACCGGCTACTTCAAGTAAAGGATTGGGAAGAGGAGAGCAGTGAGGTGGACGAACCCACTGAGGGAACACCATACTCCTCAGATAATGACGATATTAACTCCAATGTAGATCAATGGAGACATCGCCCCGAGATGATTAATCTAGCCGACATCGCTTCCAGAGGAGCAACTCCTCAAGAACGGATAGATACTCCCGGCTGGTTAGGTGGACCCGACTCCCTAAGTAAAGAAGAAGATGAATGGCCTCCTCATCTTACCACGGAGAGAGTTAGACAGGCCAAGGGAGCAGAGGAAGTAACACGACAGCCTAATCGCCCAGCTGGTCGCTTAGGTTTACTGGAAAGAGACCGAAAACTGTCCGGAAACCATGGAAGGCAAGATACTGTTCCTACGACCACTTCCCTAATTCGACAAAGATCTAGGGACTCCATAACGTAATTATATATGGAGTGGGTGTGTGACTATATTATTTTATATTTTTTTATTATTTTATATTTATGTATGGATTGTTATGTATTTTATTATAATCGTTTTATTTAATTTTATTTAGTAGAATGTTATTTTAGATTATTTAGTAGATTAGTGCAATATATTAGTGTTTATTACGTAATTACATATAATATATCTAGTGCGACGGCGAGAAATAATTCTTTTCTCTTTCCTTACTGTCCGTATTATATTATAAATGCGAGACTATAGTAAGATGACATGTCCGTACTTATTAAAGTACAATAAAGCTCCTACTATATTTAAGTATTATTGGTAGGCAGAGTATTAGGAATGCAAAGTTCAGATCCTCGTGTCTCGGCTAAACCAAGCTCTGGGTAGACCTTGGAAACGACTTGCCTCTTCACACTGACATTGCTTCGTGCGATATTGCTCTTCTACCTTATATTAAATAATACATATAGTAGCGTGATGTCCCTCTAACAGTAGCGTAAAACGCAAATAAATCTGTTAAACTTTTTGACCATCTGTAATTCTAGTCGATTAAGATATCGCGGCACCCACCGATATACTTGAAAGACAAATTCTAGAATCAGTGGTTAATGTCCCCAGACAAGTTCTGGAATAAATCGGTGCCCATCTTAAATATTAATTTAATATTTATTAAAATCTGTAAAATTCAGATCCTTTAAAATTTCTAGTCAATTAAGATATCGCAGCACTTACCGATACTCTTAAAAGACAATTTTATAGAATTAAGGATCCTAGGTCCCCAGACATGCTCTGGAATAAAATTGTGTCAATTTTACCATCAAATAATAAAATTCGCGGGAATAAATTTAAATTCATATCTTAAATGAATTTCATAAATTGTCATTTTATGCAATTTATAACATTCCCAAAATTCCATTAATTAATAAATCACGGGAGCGGAGATTTATCCTATTGAGTGTATTAGAGTGCGAAAATCTCCAACATATAGTCAATAGCCGATAAAATTAATAAAATCATGCATAAAGAGGATATTGACAATCAAAGAATTACTATTAAATAGCATCCCAGATCTGTATGCATGAGAATTACCCTAATTCTACCGCTAGCTTTCCATAATGTCACCATGGCAACACCCACGCTAGAATTAAAAACGAGTTAAAAGAAAAATAGAAAGCTTGTCCCATTGCCTAGTATAGAGATTACATAGCACACTGTTTAGTATCCAAGGATACACAATAACAACGTGACATTCTGGAAGGCACTGACTAACGGACAAATGGCCCGTATGCTTATAATTGGTGACAGTTGTGTGGAATTTGTGCGTTTGTAGGTGAATGTTGCTACTAAAGTGTGTTTACAGTAGCTAGTCGCAATCGTAAAGTAGACTTAACTCTGCCGTAAAACCTTAAGTGATTTCAAGACTTTGGGACGGACAGTGGAGTGACTTGTGCCGGTTATCGTTGTCGTGCTGTTGCTACTACGTTGGCGTAAACACCGCGACAACGGTGCATCGGCGCTGAGGATCCCACTGTCCGGGGGTAGAGAGGGGTAGGCAGCGACGCCCGCTCGCCTAAAGCTAAACTCATTATAATATTAATAAACTCATATAACAGATATGACAGAGTTGATAGAAGATGATCTTGGTATTAGAGAGAGATATACTCTACCTTTACAAGCGTTTGTGGATAGCTTGATACGCGGTGAAGCTGATCCAACTACTACGGAGGACGATGGTAGTTATATCGAACCGCCTATGTCCCAGGAGCAACTTACGCGTGAATTGGACTATAGCAAATTCACCGCTCGCTATACGCATCGTAATGGTACGTATATGGACTTCTTAACTACCGGCCATTCTATCGATTTACACGATATGGACAAAAAGGGAAATGGTATTATTTAAATATCCTACCCAGCGGAATCGTAACCATAAACTGAAATTCGAATGCGAAAATTCTATTCGAAATCGACTCGAAAGAAAGGACGTTCAAGAAGCTGATAAACGCGGTAACTCCAACGTATATTTAGAATTCTTGAAGAGAAGAATTGTAACACCAAATAAATATCACCCATGTTTCCCCTATAAGACGTGTGTCTTGGTATTATTACGATGAATGCCCAAGACCAACCAACAAACGGAAAGACATGAACACCAGCGGAGACGTTGCTTTGAACGCGGTTTGCTCGCTGTGTTTGCGGGAGTTTCGGGAGAAACTTGTTCGATGTGTCACCAACGCTCTCTCGACTCAGGCGATCCTTGAGTAGACCTATGATCGGAGTTCCGGAATGCTCGGTCAGACCTCCTCGTTCCTTAGTTGGACCTCAGACTCTTGATCCTGATGGTATCGCGGGTCCTCACGAACTGTACTTACCGTTCAGAGATCCAGTGTTACCCGAACCGTTAGTCGGTGGCACTCAGGTTGTGGGCTCCCTAAATATCCGCCCATCTTACCTGGCCGGATTGGGGCACGGGCACCCGATATCGCCATTCAACCGTATAATCGGAATCGTCCCCGTTTAACACGATACAACCCGTCATCAAGGCGGAGGAGAGCGTTGTACGAAAAGAGATAGACGCTATTCTACAAAGATCAGAAAAGAAATCTACGTTTGTTCAGATAAACCTAAATTATAACAGCAAGTCGAAGCGGTAAACGGATTAGCTTTATCCCAGTTTGATTGGGAAATCCATAGTCTCTAAGACGATATTGAACTTGGACGACCCTATTCTCGGCGAGAGTTTTGGACGAACGTATCCAACGATGAGCGGAGGAAAATCAGCTCGAGGAGAAGCATATCGAAACGGCGGATACACCGACCATAATCCCACGCCTTCTGATGCAATCATATTGCACCCTTCACCCAAGAGTTATAGCCCTCATTGTAAAGTGGCTCGCCCCCAAAGAGAAAAAGACTCTTGCTAGCTTTAAAGGACTGCGTAAACGCCGTCCGCGCAAGAAAGACTAACTGTTTAGAGTATTTTCGTATTTTAGAAACTGTGATTTTGTATATTTTATAGACTTAAATCCCATTTTCTGGGAGCGGTGTAAAAGCTTTTGTGGGATAACTGATTCGTTTGCCTTGCTAACCAGTTCCCCCCAGGCGCTGGAATACTCTAAAAAGGGATCTATAGCTCGAATAGTGCAAGCTACCGGCTGATTGGCTGATTTGCTGTACGAAGGGATCTGGGCTATGTTCGATCGTCCAACCAGCTTAGGAAGGTTGCCCCATAGCCCTGCTTTCTGTATCTGCCAATAGGATTTGAGTTGGTTTTGATTTTGACCTATCACAGATCTACTGAACTGAATTTCCTATCTGTATGCTCATTCTCTGTGGTGGGTGGAATCTTTTGTAAATAAGGGTAGCTGGCATTCTTATAGTTATTCTTATCAGTGTTCAGTGTTGTTGGTTATTCTAAGCCAGGAAGAACGGCTCTGGAATCAATTGTTTTCAGACTTTATAAGAAACATTAGTAGGCTTAGATTATAGAACGTATAACTGTTATCGGTCCAACTCGATCTTATCACAACATATCGTGTTGGTTTTATTCTAATCTTAACCTACCGTCTTACTGCTTTTATGGTTTGTAATTATCAGTGTTCAGTTTAGTTGGATGTTATTAGTTGAAGAATATCGTCAAATAACCCAAATTTCCCAATTTTCTTGATACACTACAGGTTAGAGAGACAGTTTACATATAACGATTGCGACTTATATTATAGTGGTTTGTAGTGAATATAATGCTATTTGGTAGCCACTACTTGAGTCAATTGCTATTCTCTTTATACGTGATCAAAGTCAGTGACTGTCGGCAAACCAGTGAGCAGTATTGTGCGGTACCGGTAGTGTGTATGATTGTGAGTGAGACTGATAACTAAGCATCTCCTAAAGAATGCGTCTCATACGTGAATTCTAAGCCATATCGTTGTGTTTGGTGTAAGTCATAACTTTGTTTACATAGATAGAGCGCCACGTCCTAAAGGAACTGCTAATATTTCCCGAAAGTGAATAATATTTGCCAGAGATTATATATTAGTGATCAATCGAATAATACAAGTAGGCTTCACTGCAATAAATCTAAGCATACGAATCCAGTCTCCCGGGTGTAACCATCGGGTGAATGAACGCGCACAGGCTGGCTTCGGCTAATGTTGTGTTTATTTTGTATTAAATCTTGTCATCTTATAAAGTCAATTTACCAACTAAAGACATATAAATTTTGGCAGGTTAAACTGCTAAAGGTCTCCAAAAGCGCGTACAGGCAACATGTCAAGAACAACGTGGCTGGACACCGGGTGATGGCAGAGTGAGTTACTTTTGCATTTTGCATTGCATTGGCAGCTTGGCATCGATGTCATAGAAGTCCACAGTCAAACTACTCAAAAAATTATACTCTCCAGTCCTCGCTCCTCTGTTAGTAAAGTTTGCCCGTAGTGCTAACGCAATGCGATACCAAAAGTCGAGGTTTCCAATGACACTGCGACAGACAGAGGCGGTGGCCATGGTGGCAAGATGTTTGAGTACAATTCCGACACGTTGCTGGGTATTGGGGTTGTGCAGTAGTGGGTACCCGAACGTGGAATAAAGGTCAGATGGTACAACATGAGAATCTGTCAGTCTGTTTCACTTCCACCAGTCCTTATAAGTTCGCATAATTTCAAAACCTACATGGTTGCCGTTGCCGATCCGATGGGTGGTAGGCACAGCAGCACCAAGAGTCACTCGGTCGTACCACTCGGACGCAGCCTAGTCCTGTAGTCTTTAATTAGACCGTAACATGAGCCGATAACGCATAACGGAAACGAAGACAACATTGAATATGAAAGGGATTTCTTTCATACAACATACAAATACAATTAAATACTGCAAAACATATGTCTGATAAGATTATCGTAAATCCGTACCGTACATGATATGGCTGCTGGAGCAGGCTGAACAGTCGCGATATCGCAATTCAAATAAATATATTTAATAATGGCACCAATATGTACATGTCGTTAAATTAATATATATACTTTTAAAACGTGGATAACATACAGTATAACAAAAATCTTTTTAAAAAAATTATTATTATTTATTTGCCCAATATACTGTAAAAGAGTGTTTATTCTGTGTTATAAAATGCATTAAAATGCAGTAGCATATACATACAGTACAGTAATAATAAAATAATGATGTAGTGATATAGTAAATATATATAATAAATAATATAATATATAATAATATACTGTATAATAACTGTACATGTTAATGTTGACAAAATTATGTCTTAAATTAATTTAGAAAACACAACTTTGGAAGAAGAAGAAGAACACATCAAAGAAGATTTCCTCAGTTCCGATTTGAAAATGAAACTGAAAATCACTTTAAAATTTCCAAAAAATTTCAATAATAGGAAGGTGTACCTGTTTGAACCCGGGTTAACGACTGACGGAGATGGCTACAGGAGATTCCCAGGTTAATGTTTTATAAAAATACATAATCGCAGTTATGAATAAAACGCAATTTATAAATTCGTCCAAATAAAACTTTCGAAGTTAACTGGCTTCAACAGTAGTTGTATGTCTATTATAATAATTAAAGTCAACGGAACTTAAAGTCGTCAGTATGTAAGGTCTAATGTGGAGTACGGACCACAAGGGACGACATTGTTGCAAGAATTACTACAGTAAATCGTTTGTGCGACACAAGTGCCTTTTAGTTGTATTAATAAGCCACTACGTAAAACAACTACTAGAACTTTTTCGTGATTTTGGTTGAATTTTATTTACAACCAATAATCAGAGCATCGTGCCAATATTTGTTATAAGATTTCCTCCCTCTAGCTGTGGTTCCCGGAGGTGCTCTGATTGGGTCTATCGAATTCAGCTTAGATTAATAGTCTTGTATGAAGCAGACCCAAATACCCTATTTGGGACAAAGTTAAATCAAACACCCTATTTGGGATACTAGAATATCATTTTTAGCACAAAGTTAAATCAAAGCCAGGCTATTGAATTCCACACTCTTTTTAGTATTAATTATCTTAGGCTACTCCTACTACTAATATTAACTACAGTATCTGGAAACTCTTAAAACTCAATTTGAGAAAGTCGCTCCCTATTCGGGACACAATAAACAACTCATTTGTTCTGTACAAAAAATAAAGATAACTAATGTTAAAGATATCAAACCAACTGATGCATACTAACTAATTATTCAGGCGTTTTTCACGCACGCAACGATTGGATCCCCGTTGAAAAGAGTTCACTGCTGAAGATGCCACCATAGTCTCTACTGGAGCACATCATTGCTTAAAAGATATCCAACTCTACTGTTCTGTACCGACGGTACACGGTCTAACATTTCGATATACCGTCCTTTTATTGCAGCCACTACTGGGTGTAAACATCCGACGGCCGATAACGACAAATATAAACTGTGATCACGACTCTCGTTTATTGTTTTGGTTAGAATAACTTTTCAGTGTAACCTGCTCCTTTCCTTTAATTGATAATTAACATTAATTCGATTTAATACAGTAATGATTGTCGGCTTTGCTTGTCGGTTGTCGGCTTGCCGTTTTACACCCAATTAATCCTGTGATTTTGGAAATAAATGGTTATTAACAGTAAAAAACAAAATCAAAACCTCACAATTCTTACTCAATCAGTGTAAGCAAAATCAAAGATACATCATTAAATTAATTATTTTCAATCTGTTTTATAATTATTCATTTAAGGGTGAGGGGGGGTGGGTAGCACCCCCAAATTGAATCTCACATTTTTGTGTCTCTGGACCATAAAATTGGGTGAAAATTACTTTTTGTGCTACTAAACATCGTCTGGACTGTGTGAGAATAACCAAACCAAATATTTTTAATATTGGCCCCAAAATGGCTCCGTAATGGCCAAAAGTGCCTTTTTGCGCCAAGGGCTTTTCTCCACCAATATTTGATTAAATGTGTCGAAATTTGGAATATAGGTTCAGAAGAACCCTGTATCCAATTCTGCGAATGTTAACACAACGCATACTTATAGACAAAGACTATATTATATGCAAATAAAGAGGCGATGTCTACTTACAATTATAGACTTTAATTTCTATATCTCGTACAATTTGTCGAGACTCACAATATTTTCAACTCAGTGTAAACATTGATCGTCGTTTGAGCTCCATCCACATTCCATACCACAATATTTAAAGTACTACTGTTAATGTTTTGGGGTCCAATTTCATTATTATATTATAACCAGATAATACCTAGGTATATTTACCTGATTACATTTATTACTGTATTACAGTTGTAATACCCTATACCCTATATTGTATGTACCCTATACAGTATCTGTACTGTATATCCTGATATCGCCCTTACCACTTACAATGCATCATGTTGTATTTGTATATTATTGTTTGTTTATTTTTCTACTGATTTACAATGGGGACTGTCATTCTATATGTAACAGCGAAGTTTACCGACGTTCTCGTCCCAACCACGGAGCTCGACTAACGTACGACCGCCTCTCCCGTCGTTCAGTCAGCCGACCTTTTCTCATTCGTCCATTTTTCGACTCTTCCGTCGGTGAACTCTCGGTAGAACTCCGCGCGTTGCTAACCGAGAGGATCTTCCCGGAAGCTTTGGACTACTTCGCCTCGACTCTGACCGCGGTAACTCCCCCGGATCGCGTTCAACTGCACCGCGATTGCGCCAACTACGAGGCGCCTTCCACGTACACCGAGGACCGTCGATACGAGTTCTGTCCCGCTCGAACGGGCTGCGGCGCGCAGACTCGCTGCAACGAGGTGCTAGTCCCCGAGTCCCACCTCCTTGCCTGTCGGACATTCGACGAAGATACGAAAGGACAGACAGTCTCCGGCGAGGACGGACCCGGCGTCTCCGACACTGACTTTGTACTTTACGTCTCCGCAATCGAGTCAACCCGTTGCCTAGGAACCACAGTCGCTTACGCGACCTACTGCCAGCTTGACCATGAGACAGACAGACCAGTCGCAGGTCACGCCAACTTCTGCCCACAAGCGCTGTCGCTCAAAGCGCATCACTACCTGGACATCCTGTCCACCGTTAAACACGAGATAATCCACACACTCGCGTTCAGTACCGGCCTCTTTGCCTTCTTTCGTGACTCCAACGGCGAACCGCGGACACAGAGAAACCCGTCGAGCGGGTTGCCCCTCGAATGGGACGAATTGAACGGCTGGTTCCGGTGGAGCGACGACACCGTGAGGAACGCGAGTTACCGCTGGGAAGTCCGAGACGGAACGCTGGAACACCCAGTGGCCCTGATGGTGACTCCGGCGGTGCGACGCGAGGCGCGGCTGCAGTTCGCCTGCGAGACGCTAGAGGGAGCCGAGTTGGAGAACCAGGGGGGCCCGGGGACCGCGTTGGTCCACTGGGAGAAGCGGATCTTTGAGAGCGAAGCGATGACCGGCGCGCACACGCAGACGAGGTACTTCTCGCGGTTGACGCTCGCGTTGCTCGAGGACTCCGGGTGGTACCGGGTGTCGGACTACCGGAAGGGGGAGTCGTCGCCGTGGGGCGCGGCGCTCGGTTGTCGCTTCGCGACGGGCAGCTGCGGGGAGTGGATGCGCGCCAATGGTAACGACGGCGCGCCGTACTGCGCGGAGGTGCGCGGGGCGCGGTTGCGCACGCGATGCGACCCGCTGCGGCGCGCCGTTGTCGCGTGCAACCTTGTGGACCACGGGGCCCCGCTGCCCCAGGAGTACCGCTACGTCCCGCTAGGGGGCGCCGCAGTGCGATGGCGGGGGCTCCCGCTAGGGGCGCCCCTCTCGCACTACGGCGGCGAGGTCGAACTCGCCGACTTCTGCCCCTTCCCGCAGGAGATAGACTGGCGCGCCGACGGGGTCTCCGTGAGGGGGTCCCGCTGCGCGTTGCCCAGCAACCAACGGGACCCCCTGGAGGACGTCGCCATGGAGACGTACGGGGCGGCGTCCGTCTGTCTGGAGCAGCCGACCCAGTGGGTCTCCTACCGGTGCGACACCGCCACGCGGTTCCATAACACCGGCAGCGGTTGCTACGGCTACCGGTGCGCGCCCTCTGGTCTCGCCGTGGTCGTCGGGGGTCGCGACTACCCCTGTCGCTATGACAACGAGACTCTGTACATATCCGCGGTATCCCATGGTTACCTGCGTAACGGCAGCGTTTCCTGTCCGCCCTGTCCGGATTATTGTCCGGTTTGTCCGGATCTTCCGACCGTCCGGTTGGTTTCCGACTCGGTTTCCGAGATTCCCTGTAGCGGCTGCACCTGGACCCCTTGGTTGCTATGGGTTACCACTAGTCTCCTAGTAACCAACGATTTTCTATAAATTATTTTTGTGCTACTTTTTTTTATATTTTGTTTATATATTTTTCTACCTCTTCTACTTCTACCTCAATATATTCTACTTGTCCGCCTCCCGAAATTTATCAGAGAAAGTCGAATAATTTTGTTTTTTTCTCTTTTCGAGTTGATATAAATATGTCCCACGTGCTGCGCGAAGGCCCCCACCTACTCGTTACAAATAGTAAGTAAATCAATCAGCTCGTTCACTTTGTTTCACATTCGATTATTTGGAATTTATTATAATTTTATGTTATGGAAATAAATGTTCATTATGCTGAGGAATTAATTGATTATTAATTACAGATACGGATACAGATATGGAATCGGTGAGTCGGTTCCTCAAGTGCCTGGGGTTGGGGAGTCGGTCCCTCAGCTGTCTGGAGTAGGTGAGTCGGTTCCTTCGGTGAACGGGGTTGGTAAGTCAGTTCCTTCACTGTCTGGAGTGGGTGAGTCGGTTCCTTCGGTGTCCGTGGTTGGTAAGTTGGTTACTCAAGTGTATGGGGTTGATGAGTCCGTTCCTCAAGAGTCTGGAATCGGTGTGTCGGTTTCTCAATTGTTTGGAGTCGGTGAGTCAGTTCCACAAGTTTCTGGAGCTAGTGAGTCGGTTCCTCAAGAGTCCGGGATCGGTGACTCGGTCCCTTCAGTGTCTGGAGCTGGTGAGTCGGTTCTTTCAGTCTCTGGAGTCGGCGAGTCGGTTCCTCATGTGTCTGGGGTCAGTGAGTCAGTTCGTTTAGTGTCTAGAGTCGGTGAGTCGGTTTCTGAAATGTATGGATTCGGTGAATCGGTTCCTCAAGTGTGTGGGGTTGGTGAGACGGATCCTCACGTGTCTGGGGCCGGTGAGGCGGTCCCTTCAGTGTCTGGAGTCGGCGAGTCGGTTCCTCATGTGTCTGGGGTCAGAGAGTCAGTTCGTTTAGTGTCTAGAGTCGGTGAGTCGGTTTCTGAAATGTATGGATTCGGTGAGTCGGTTCCTCAAGTGTCTGGGGTCGGTGAGTCGGTCCCTTCAGTGTCTGGAGTCGGCGAGTCGGTTCCTCATGTGTCTGGGGTCAGAGAGTCAGTTCGATTAGTGTCTAGAGTCGGTGAGTCGGTTTCTGAAATGTATGGATTCGGTGAGTCGGTTCCTCAAGTGTGTGGGGTTGGTGAGCCGGTTCCTCAAATGTCTGGGGTCGGTGAGTCAGGCGGCGCTGTATCTAGAGTCGGTGACTTGGTTTCTCAGGTGTATGGAGTCGTGCCTGCAGTCGGTGAGCCGGCTCCTTCAGTGTCTGCATCCAGTGAGTCGGTTGTTCCGGTGTCTGGGGTCGGCGAGTCGGTTCCTCCAGTGTCTGGAGTCGGTGAGCCGGTTCCTTCGGTGTTTGAGGTTGGGGAGTCTGTCTCTTCAGTGCCTGTAGTCGGTGACTCTGTTCCTTCAGTATCTGGTTTCGGTGAGTCTGTCCGTTCAGTGTCTGGAGTCGGTAAGTCGGCTCCTCAAATGTCTAGCGTCGGTGAGTCGGTTCCTCAGGCTTCTGGGGTCGGTGAGTCATTCCGCTCAGTGTCTGGAGTCGATGAGTCGGTTCCTCCAGTGTCTGGAGTCGGTGAGCCGGTTCCTTCGGTGTTTGGGGTTGGTGACTCTGTCTCTTCAGTGCCTGTAGTCGGTGAGTCTGTTCCTTCAGTATCTGGATTCGGTGAATCTGTCCGTTCAGTGTCTAGAGTCGGTGAGTCGGCTCCTCAAATGTCTCGTGTCGGTGAGTCGGTTCCTCAGGGGTCTGGGGTCGGTGAGTCATTCCGCTCAGTATCTGGATTCGGTGAATCTGTCCGTTCAGTGTCTAGAGTCGTTGAGTCGGCTCCTCAAATGTCTCGTGTCGGTGAGTCGGTTCCTCGAGTCTCTGGAGTCGGTGAGTCTGTTCCTTCGGTGTTAGGGGTTGGTGAGTCTGTCCGTTTAGTCTCTGGAGTCGGTGAGTCGGCCCCTCAAGTATCTGGAATCGGTGGATCGGTTCCTTCATTGTCTGGAGTCGGTGAGTCGGTTCCTCAAGTGTCTAGGGTTGGTGAGTCGGTTCCTCAAGAGTATGGGGTCGGTGAGTTGGTTCCTTATGTGTCTGGAGTCGGTGAGTCAGTCCCTTCAGTATCTGGAGTCGGTGAGTCGGCCCCTCAAGTGTCTGGAGTCCGTGGGTCGGTTCCTTCATTGTCTGGAGTCAGTGAGTCGGTCCCTCGAGTGTCTGGGGTTGGTGAGTCGGTTCCTCAAGACTATGGTGTCGGTGAATTGGTTCCTTCAGTGTCTGGAGTCGGTGAGTCAGTCCCTTCAGTATCTGGAGTCGATGAGTCGGCCCCTCAAGTGTCTGGAGTCGGTGGGTCACTTCCTTCGGTGTCTGTTATCAGTGTGTCGGTCCCTTCGGTGTCTGTTGGTATTGGTGTGTCGGACACTCAAGGGTCTGGGGTCGGCTCGTCAGGGCCTCCAATGTCTGGAGCTGGCACGTGTCCAGTATGTTTGAGGGTCTTCGGAATAAAAGCCAATGGGACTCTGCGCACACATGGCCCACCTGCCAACCGGTGCCTGGGATCTAGTGTCCAGCCAGATGCTTCAGCCTCCTTGCAAGGTCCCCCCATCAGACATTCCCAAGGGGAATTATCAGAGTGGGATATTTTGAATATAGTACGAGGGTGGCGAACAAGGCAGCTGAGACATGTCCCAAAGGCATCGAGGACCAACTTAGCTGACCTGTTCGCTGAGTTGTTTACTGCTATTGCAGACGAACCGATGAGAGTCCATAAATGGATCTGGCTACTCATAGTTGGCGACTTCTGTATCCCAGCGCCAAGTCGAGGGGGGAGGAAACACCAGCGATCTCTTGCTTCCCTCATTAACCAAAGGATCGCCGATTTCCGTGCCATGGTTAATTCAGGTTCAGGTTTTCCAACACCACCATTTCGGACATCTGGCCCCTATTGCCAGAGGCCCCAGGAGGAGTCGGTTAGACTGGCTACCATGGTGGCAGAGAAGATAGAGGATGGTGACATCAAGGGAGCTATACGGTTAGCTTCCTCGAAGAACGCCATTGCCCCCAACACACCGGAGACACTAGAGTTGCTACGGGGAAAGCACCCTGCCAGACCAGATGATAGAAGAGACCCACCACCGCCTGTCACCTCGTCTGCTCGCCCTTGTACCCCCACGATACTCCGGAGGTTGATCTCATCCTTCCCTAGCGGGAGTGCTGGAGGCCCAGATGGGGTGCGGCCTCAGATATATAAGGATCTTGTCACCCCAACAAATGGCGAAGCTGGAGAACGCCTCCTGTCATCCCTAGCAAGGTTCGTTGATGTTACCATGGCGGGCAAGGTGCCAACTGCTATCCGGCCTATATTCTTTGGGGCAAACTTGTTTGCATTCAAGAAGAGTGGGCCGGGAATCCGTCCCATAGCTGTTGGGGTTACCCTTCGTCGTTTGTGTGGCAAGTTCTCTGGAACCTTAGCTGCAGAGAAACGGACAGAGTCATATGGATCGGTTCAGCTGGGTATTGGCTGCAAGTTAGGTGCGGAGGGGGCTGCCCACGCAGTAAGGGCGCTGGTCAATGGGGAAAATCCGGCGGGTTTCGTGTTGCTAAAAATAGATTTTAGTAATGCATTCAACTCAATCCGCCGAGACTCAATGCTGGAGACTGTCCATGCTGCTCATCCCGCGATTTATAATTACACCCTTGCTGCCTATGGGGAGGCAACCTTTCTCCTTAATGGTGACCAAGTCCTACTCTCTGACGAGGGCGTACAACAAGGGGACACAGATGGCCCGCAGCTGTTCGGAGACACAGAAAACTCAACCATCCAGGCATTGGAATCGGCTTTCAATGTCTGGTACCTGGACGATGGAAACCTAGCTGATGACCATCGGGTTGTGCTGAGGGACCTCTCAAGGTTGATCGATGATGGGAGGAAACTTGGGCTGATGATTAACCCCACAAAGAGCGAGTTGTTTTTCTTGGGGCCCGAGACAGAAGAATCACGTGCCGAGATCCAGATGGAGTTCGATGCTATCTGTGCCGGCATCCCATGCCCGCCGCTGGATCAGTTGACCATTCTTGGCGCCCCCATCGGAGAAGCTGCCATCGCCTCTTGCCTCACAGCCAAGGTCGGCGACCTCACCACTCTAGTTAGCCGGCTTCCACTCCTTGACGCACATCACGGCTTTTTCCTCCTGAGGAACTCATTTGCCATACCCAGGCTGATGTACTTCCTTAGGGCTGCCCCATGTTTTAGGTTCCCCACCCTTCTTAGGGACTATGATCGAGTGCTTCGTGGTGCCCTTCAAGTGGTTGCCAATACAGAAATTGGTGACCCAGCATGGGCCCAGGCTTGCCTACCAGCACGGGTTGGCGGTCTTGGTTTGGGATCAGCAGTGCAGCTCGCACCCTCTGCCTTCCTGGCTTCTGCGGCTGCATGTTCAACCCTTTCAAACCGCTTGTACCCTTCCGCAGGGATGCCGAGCCCAGCACGGGAATTAGCCATGACCATACGGAATGCGTCACTCCCCCCCGACTCAGCACCACCCACTGTGTCAACACAGAGGGTGTGGATGGCGCCCATCCATCAAGAAAGCCTCGCCACCCTCCGTCTTGTAGCTTCTACTCTCGACCTTGCTCGACTGAACTCCCTCGATCACCCGACCGCTGGCTGCTGGCTTGATGCTCTTCCTAGTGCAGCTCTGGGGCTAAAACTAAGCGATGCGCAGTTTCGAATTGCCATCGCCATTCGCCTTGGAGAAAAGGTGGTAGAGCCCCACATCTGCGACCGTTGTGGCAATCCAGTAGCGTCCAATGGTCTACATGGTCTCTCATGCCGGAGGAGCGCAGGCCGGTTCCCTCGCCACACCATGGTTAATGATATTGTGAGACGGGCATTGGTCAGCTGTGGGGTTCCCTCCATTCTGGAACCATCAGGACTCTGCCGCAATGACGGGAAGCGTGTAGACGGGGTGACACTTGTGCCTTGGTCCCAGGGTCGAATGCTAACCTGGGATGCCACAGTGGTTGACCCCCTTGCCCCTAGTCACCGCCAACAGACGCTAATTGCAGGGGGTCGTGCTGCAGAGGGTGCCGAACAGGGAAAGAACTTGACATATGCGGAGGTGATGGAGCGGGGTCATATATTTCACCCTGTTGCGTTCGAGACCCTGGGGCGCCCCGGTCCGGAGACGTCCTCCTTCCTCCAGGAGATTGGGTCCCGTCTCCACACCATGACTCATGAGCCGCGCTCCCACAGGTTTCTACTTCAGCGTATCGTCATGGCCATTCTGGTGGGCAACGCGGCGTCTGTCCTGGCAACTGCTGGCCCATCCCCTGGTGGACTCTTTGGGGATTAGGGCCCGGTCAGTAGCCTTTGCCGTAGCATACTCTAACGCAATGTTCAATGTATCGTATATTACAATATTACTTTTAGTTTTATATTATATCATAGATAAACTAATAGACAAGAACTAATTAATTAATTAAATTAAAGATCACATTTTATTAGAAAACTAAAAAAAAAAAATTAGTCAACACATGTTGTGAATTACAATTAACAAACAGTAAAATAAGGATGCGAATTTTCATTCGTTGTAAAGGGCAAAAATTTACTTTTGAACCCAGAAAACGTTTATTGACAATAAAATAAAATAATAAATATAATAAAAGTAAAGGTAAATAAAGGTAATAAAACATTGTTGCGCGGGTGTAGCCAACATGTATTTTACACATTTTTGTGTGGTATTGTTAAATAATTTATAATAGTTTTTGAGTTATTAAAAAAAATCCCCTAAAGTCAAGTATCCCTCACTCACCCTAGGCCTACATAGGCTACTAATAAACTAAACATCTGCATTACCGCTACGTAAAAGTAACTGTCAACCCTTTACACAGTTACTGTAGTAAAGTTAATGTTTCGTACTTTAAGGTTTCCAGTTTCGGGTATTTTCAGGGTTCCTTTGTTGCGGCCTTTGCTCAAGCTAACGAGGGCGATGTGTCGCCGAATACACAAGGAGCCAAATGCATTGATACTGGAAAACCATGCGCGCGGAATAGCAGCACATGCAATGGCTTAGTAAGTGGCCCCTCTAAATATGATATTTTATAATATTGACTTTCTTTTAGCCATAGTAGCAGCCTCTGTTATGTATACTGTAGTTTGAATAAAAACCAAATACATTTAAATTTTTCTAATTTCATCCCAATAATTAAAGTTTAATGGCTTCTTTATCTAATTACAGAATGAGAAATGTATAGCATTTGGTCCAGGCAAAGATATGGTTGATTCTACAAGAATCATAGGAGAGAAGCAATATAACAAAGCTGTCGAGCTGTTCAATGAACCCGGTAAATCTATACATGGACCAATCAAATCTAGACATAGATGGGTGGATATGGACCATCAGACCCTTGTTGTTAATGGAACCAAGGTGATATCAAATATATTTATTAGTATTTTTCACAATAAATAAAAACGTCATAAATTCTCCCGCGATATCCAAATATTTTATAACTACTGTATAATTATTTGAAACCTAATTATTATTTACTTATAAAAACTACTACTACTGAGAAATTTCAAATGAAATAGTATGATTATATATAAAATATTTATACATATATTACAGTATCTAGTATCTGTATATAATACTCGATATACTATTGTACTACACAAATATAATTGTAGGGCCCTATATATTTTTTAGGTAGCAACCTGCAGTGGAGCTTTAGGTTACAGTTTCGCTGCAGGAACCACCGATGGTCCGGGTATGTTTGATTTTACTCAAGGTACAACCCAATCCAATCCGTTCTGGAATATCATTGTAAATCTAATAAAGAAACCATCAGAGGAACAGAAACGATGTCATCACCCGAAACCAATACTGTTGGATATCGGCGAGGTTAAGCTTATTTTTATGACCCAACTTTCAAACACAACTGTAGTGCCACCCTTTCTGCTAGTTGGGTGACCTAATACTATTAGGTTCCTACAGTACTTTGATCCATACTAAAAGTTAACTCACACACTTACACTTTAATTGGGGCGAGCCATGAAGTATGTGTCCTAATACACAGGCTTCAGTGTGCTCGATCAAATTAGTTAAAATATATGTTTTCAAACTTCATTGTACGCAAAGTCCCCACAACGAGCTAACCGCAATATAGTTCCTGGCCTAAAACACCAAGTTATGTGGCTGTTCTTATTCAATGTTTCATACATGCATTTTATTTTGTGATAGACATACTGTACAGTACTACAGTACTGTATAACTGGGTGGTGTTTCCAAGGCACTCATTTAGGCCTGCGAACGTTATGTACTGTAGGTCTGCTGTGCTCACGGTTCACCGTACAGTATATATTTACTATATATTTAGTTACTAATACAGTACCAGGTCAAGCGAGCTACATTACAAGGATATAATGACAATGATATATAGGCCTACAGTTTTTATTGCGAATGTTTTATGTTTTTAGGTAACAGTACCTTATGCTTGGAGTCCAGCTATCGTAGACACGCAGATTTTACAAATTGGTAACCTCGCTATATTGGCTGTTCCTGGGGAATTTACCACTATGTCAGGTTTGTGAGAGTTGTGGTTTATTGTGTATTAATTATACGGATATTTACAATATTTTAAATAAAAATCCCACCAATACTAACGACTAACGAGATATTATGTGAGGAATGCCTCTAAAAAAATTGGGTGGCCTGGAAAATGTTTAAATAACTCAATAGGGCGAATCTTTCCAGTAAACTTGTGATACGCAACTATATTAAAAAAAATATATATATAAGAAGAAAATATTTCGGTTAAATATATACTTTTTAACACAAATTAACTAATGTTTAAAACAGGAAGAAGGCTTCGAGACCAGGTTAAACAGACATTTGATGCGTCGAGTCACTCAAATATAACTGAAGTTGTAATTGCGGGACTGTCAAATACTTACGCTGATTACATAACCACCTACGAAGAATACCAGGTAAAGCAAGTTGTAAACGATACCTGGACAACCTATAGCCGAAAATCACAGCTGACAAGAGTTAATACGAACAAAAATAATACTGGAACCTGCACCTTATCTGTGCCGTATATTATTTTATTTTATTACTTGCCACTGTAACCTGCTCTTTTCCATTAACATTTATAACGGCAGTCAGTTGGGGTTGTCTGCTGTCTGATTACTTGATCTTTACATATATATGTGTTCGCTACGTAACGTGTCGTTCGCCACACGTTGCCGGTCGCGTTCGTTAGGATTTTGTATAACTTCTGGATTGGGGAGATAACCGTTAGATCTATAGGATTGATAAAATAGGGATTACTGAAAATGTAGTGAAGGCCTACAGTTACCGCTTGAGTGGCTTGAGGCTACACTCGCATAGGGGCCTATGGAATAATCGTCTGAAAACCAGGAGGTAAGGGGTAGATACAAGGTGGATTCCGCAGTAGACGGATAATTCGTTACTGTTATCCCTTTAAATAAATGGTGCAGTTCATCCACATGTGATGTTTAACTTCCATATATTTACCGTAATTCAACTTTATTATTCTTTTAGATACAAAGATACGAAGGTGCATCAACTATAAATGGACCTCATACTCTCAGCGCTTATATTAAAAACTTCCAATATCTCGCAGAAAAATTGTCCAAGGTAACAATAACTTTTAACTTTAAATTATCGCAAAACTTTTTGCCGAATAAGCAATGTGTTACGTACGAACTATAGTTTAGAGTATGATGTCTGACCTGACCTGAACCGGAACTGAACAGGTGTTCTGGGTCAATGACTCAGAAAACTTGCCACCTCCATGCAGCATAAAGGAGGTGCCACCTGTGGCCGCATAGACCCTCTTACTAAGGCAAATCTGCTCGTGTAATTAGGACCCCCTTTGTTCTGAGATAAGGATTCCCTTGGTCCTGGATTATCCTTGATTATATATACTTGGCTGCAGGGGTATATAGCCTGGACAGGCAGATGGTGATCTACCAATGGCTGGTCAGGAGTAGAGTGTTCTCATGTCCACTCTGAGTGCACTTCGCTGTGACCTGCACCTGGCAGCAGGGATACAGGGCATGGCCCAGCAGATAAGCTGCACAGCCAATGGTGGGTCATGTGCGTCAGAGTAGGTATGGGTGATGGGCCTCATATCTGACTCCACTGCGACACCCACCCTGTGGAATGGCAAACCAGGGTGTGGTATTAGCCCCGAGAACTGTCTCGGCAAAAAAGCACCCCCCAACCACCACTATGGATTACATTAGTAATGCGGGGTCCTGTCACGGTCACCAGAAGCCAGTGGAACTACCGGACACAATTAATAGGCCTCACAGGCGTCAGTTATATCCTGACCGGCTGCCTGTCTCAGCCCCTACTGGAGAGAGAGAGCGGCCAACATTTCTGTGAGTCCCTTTACTGGGGAATTCCTTCGACTAATACTCTCCTAGTTTTGGTACAACCTTAATTCTAAATAATAATGTTAGCTTGTCCAGCTTTAGAAAGATACTATTTTGGATATCATTGTGCAATGAAGATAAGATCGCATTGCATTATATTATATTACATTACAGTTCCAGGCATTGCATTGCATTGCATTACATGACAGTGCAGTTAGATGTTGAGCATATTATTCCTATATTTATTCATTATTATGGTGGTTCCCGGCAATGTTGTATTATATTTTTGACGTTAATATTTGATTGTTTCTGAACTAGAATTTATTGGTCGTAAATATCAGATAATAGTTATATATTATTGGAACAAGAGGGAGTTTTGTAGGAAAGCTTACCCGATTCCACTCCACTAACCTGTCGATACTACTACTAGGATCGGCATGCTGCATTGCAGCTGCATTTTTAAGAATGCTGTGCCGGCTTATCGACAAAATTGCACCGCCACAACTCCTTATCACCCATGACATTTGCTAGATCATCCGCATCTTTAAGGCCAGTGTCCTTTAAGATGCGTCTCAAGAAAGTCATGGGCTGTCCACCATGCTTATTCACTCCATGAGGCTGCCAAAGTACAAGATTATGCACTGGCTGGTCCTCACGGCGAAAGCAATGTCCTGCAAAGCGGAGGCGATTTTGTTCTAGTGTCAAGCTTGGGGGAACCAATGAGACACCTCCAATGTTATATAGTGTCTGGTTGGAGATGTGTGCATTGTACTTGACACAATGAACCCGGCGTAGCATTCTTGTGAATGTGCCATCCAGAAATTTGGTGTCCTCAGCAGTTAGAGCCCAGCATGGACTCCCATAGAGGAGTACTGGAACTACTGCTGCTCTTAATAATCGGACCTTAAGTTTCCGATTAATTCTCGGTGACTTCCAAATCCTGGAAAGCCTATTCAAGGCTGCCCATGCCTTTCCCTTACGTATTCGAAGGTCCTCACCTGACTTCCGGATCCATGATCCCAGGTAACAGAAGTCATCCACATGCTCAAGCATACCATCTTTTGAGCTTATGCTCATCCGATCAGAGACTTGCTGAGGACTTTCAAAGTTAACTGTCAATTACCCTGGGTAATCAGGGAGGCCAGATTGTGAGGGGGGAAGGGATTCTGGAGTTGGAGGCTACTCTCACGTTCCACACCGACCAACCAAACCTTTGATGAACCTTGAGACAAG
This sequence comes from Nemertoderma westbladi, assembly GCA_032718475.1. Classification (NCBI taxonomy): domain Eukaryota; kingdom Metazoa; phylum Xenacoelomorpha; order Nemertodermatida; family Nemertodermatidae; genus Nemertoderma; species Nemertoderma westbladi. The sequence goes on from JAUCBJ010003708.1 coordinate 46,503, forward strand.
TTACTAGACTAGCCTCAGTAACATCCTAGCTAACACCACCCAATGCGACAAGGCGAGCTCACTGTGCCCTGGCAGATAAGCTTTCCCTCAGCGCAGTGGGGATTCAAGATCACCGAATGCGGACTGGACAGACTGATGAGGTTCTGATTAAGGACATGGGGGCGGTTGGTGACTCGCCTTCGCATCAGCAAATGATACAGTGGTAATGGTGGGTTTGGTCTATTGATGAATCCAACTGCACATGCAGCATTGGACAAAATAGACCAAATTTCCAACCGCATCATCCGCTGCCATTCCTCATGTTCTGGAAGACTGGCTAAGAAGTTTCCGTGTGAGAAATAGTGTTTCTGATTTTGTGCTACTCTCCACCTAGTGTTGCCCCTGTAGAGGATGTGGAAAATTTCTACCACAATCTACAAGCAGCTACTGATGGAGTGGATCAGCATGCATTCTTAACTTTCCTGAGTGACTTTAATGCAAGTCAGCGTCACTCATCCGCATCGCCCTGGGTCTATAGCAATAGTGTTAACCGAGGTTCCATCCATCTTCAGGATTTTATCTCTGGAAATTGACTGTTTTCGGCTGGAACTCAGTTCAACATGCGTACTGGAAAGCTATGAACTCACACTATAGCCTACAATGTAGCCTACATTGTAGTTATAGGTCCCTCGTCGTGGGCCATATGATTGGCCTATTTGAAATTCAACCGTCCATTGCGATATGTAACGTTAGTCTTGGATTGTTCTAAATTAGAAAAACACTAGTAAAACAGAAAAACATAGGGAAAACACTGTAAAACATCCGGAAAATAGTGAAAATCTGGATCAACTGGAAATTTAACCCATGTACTACTCTAAATTAGTAGTAATCCTAAATGTACTCCTCGTACAGAACACCCTAAATAATCACAGTAAAACATTAACAACTATATTTAGAACGAACCAGTAACTCCTGGTCCACAACCCCCCAACCTTCTACCTCACCAACTGTCGTTCATACCTCCGGTCCTCTACGATCATGCTCCCTTCGGGAAATCATTTGGTGACGTCACATCCCAACCAAATCCAACGTATTCAGCGTAAGTACACTCTATACCAATATATTTAATTTATACAATTTTTATCACCCGCTAATATATAGTGACTATATTTATACAAAATTCTCAGAAAAAATTATGTTTGCGCAATTATGATTATGGTTTACGAATATAAGCGTATACGAATATACGAATATAATCTCATTCCGAAACAAAACATTTGATTTTCTTTAACTTTAGAAATGAAATACTACAAATTATACGGTTACCAATTGCGTGGGTATCTATTATCCGGTTAAAATTATTGTCAGAGTACCTCCAATTCTTTGGTTATGACCAGCAACCAAACTATTGTCAGGGTGCGAATTAAACGGTACAAATTATACCGGAATGGTTTGTCTAAAACATAAACACCACTTTGTAGACGAATTGTCTACGAAATTTACAGCGAGCATATTTTAATATTGAAATATTTCAAATTCTAATATTTTAGTGGACAAACAGTGGAGGCAGTGTTTGTTAGCGGTAACCCTAGAAACTCATTACATAACCCATCAACGTACCTAACAGTAGAACGTCAGCAATCTGATGGCTCTTGGGCTGTTCTATACAACGATGGGTCCTGGGAAACCTGGTTAGTTAAACAAAAATTTAATTTTTAATTTTGTACATTTTTTACTAATATAAGCAATGTATTATTATTGCAATGTGAGAAAAATATTTGAGAAAATCGAATATTACCAAATTTAAAGCTGTCTCTGATATTTTAGTAATTGTTATTGCTAGATATTTAATTTTAAAATAATTAGGCCTACATTAATTTTAATTATCTTTTCTGATGACGATTAGCAACCTAATTAAGGCGCCTAATTAAATTATTTTAGGTTTCACTGGAAGATTACTTCATTTATACTGGGTGAGAGCGAAATCACAGTAACATGGAATATTCCAGAACACAACCCGCCTGGTCTGTATAGGATCACCCACAACGGATATTATAAGAACATATTCCAATATAAGTATCCGTATAAGGGTATAACCAATACCTTTAATGTTCAATAACTTCAACCTGAAATTAATTGACAACTCGTAACAATTACTTTCGTAAATAATATTTATTATAGGTCAAATAATGTATTTCTTCGGAAAACCATTATCCATAAATTTGGTATTGATAATATCAGCTTATCTATACAGTAAATTACTTCACGGTTGAATTCAGAAACTCTACGCAGGTTACGGGTATAGTTTATTATAATATACTGTATGTATTTATCTATAAACCTTATTACTTAATTACCAAAATTACCAAGTCATTATTAAATTTATAATGTTTTGTCGTCAATATTTGTATCGTAATTTGATGATGTAATATAGTAATGTAGTTATCCAACATATTCAACAAATTGTTTGCTAATATATATGTTGTTAATTTAATTTTTAAAATGATATTAATATAAATAATAATTAACGGTGGGAATACGTTAAAATTCGCAGGGAGTGATCGCTCTACCGAAATTTCTGCCAGATTGCAGGGTTTTCTTCTTGGTTGCTCCTATAGTGGTGATAGGATGTTGTCACTCCAAGCCCATCACTATTAAACCACTCTTAGTCTGTTTGTTTGAAAGAACGCTCAATAAATGTGATGTAATGTTTTGTTTAGTTAATTAATTCAATAATTAATTATGTTTGAAATGATGAAGAAGCTTATGTACTAGATATGTACAGCTGATTATATAAATATCAAAATAATTGGTATCATAAAGTTGGGGTATCGCTGATACGCTACAGAACTAACTTATAATTATCGTGATAAATATTAATTTACAGTTTTCCTAACCTGATAACACAATTTATTGCGTCGAAAGTATATGTACCCCTTATTTGTATTCTTATGATTTTTGTTCAACTGTAGGCCTACTGTAATATGGCGGACCATCCCCCGAACCCCAATCATGTACTGTATTTAGATAAATATTCACTAAAAAAATTTTAACAAATAAATTTACACTAAACTATATTATTAAAATAATAAGATATGTAGAACTCCGGATCAATTAGTGGGTGTGACAGAATCGTTTTTTTCCGATTTCAAATTTGATTGATAGCTATTTGAGAAAAGTATCTTTGTCGAGACAGGAAAGTAAAAGTAAAGTAAATTAAAGAACATTTTTTTCGGCCACTAGGCCAAGGATTACGCACAAAGTCTGACGACTTATTTACAGTGCGGTCCGGTCCCCCCAGAACTTTATTCCCCTCCCCAGAGGAAACTCCAGTACTCATTTAGCTACCACTTAAGGATGCAAGGCAGAGATAATAATAATAATAATAATATTGGTTATTTATATAGCGCTTTATTATGCTCGGCATACTCAAAGCGCTTTTATTATCATTACCCCAGCAAAGCCAGGTTCCCATTATACCGCTGGGTTGGCGTAGGCACTAATGTCTAAAGTGTCTTGCCTAGGGACACAACAGTGCGAAATTTCTACAGCCTTTAGTCGGATTCGAACCTGCGCCACCAAACACTATTGTGTAAGCAGTTCAGGCGCCATATCCACTCGGACACTGCGACATTTAAGATCATCATAGATGCGTCCTGGCTGGTCCCTTTAAAGCATTCGTGCCGAAACGAAAACTGCCCTGGCCCATGTGAGGATCGAACCCACGACCTACGGGAGATGTGAATTCAATGCAACCACTACACCAAGGTAGAGACAGGGGGGGGGGGGGGGGGGGGGGAATGGACGCAAATCCCATCTTGGCGAATTAATATCCCGTCTCAATATTAAATTCTCAATTTAGGGAAATGAGCAGGTTACAGTGGCACGTTATTTTAACCTTCCCATTTACAACGACCCCGGTGACATAAATCTCTAATTTCTTTCTTCAATAGTTGTATGTGGGGTTCTGAACTTTACAGTACCTTCCTAGCATATGTAATAATTATATGAATAACAATGAATATTTGTTTTGCTTAGCTATTTGAAATAAAAATACACACATCTTTTTGAGCTACACAAGCTGTCAATAATGACCAATAATACTGGGGTCAATAATGACCCCACTGATAAAATCGAATACCGGTTAGTGTTAGGTGCATCACCTGCCCCTTTTTTCGAAATTGGTGTTCTAGATAGTTTTATTTTGTTACATTCCCCAAAAAAGAGTTACACGCCAAAATTTATAAAAATTTGACAATGTCTAGAGGGTCCACACTCACACTCACACTAAGCACATGGCCAGTTACCGCCCTTGGCGCATGTGAGTCATATGATGCTCATTTGAACCGCAATGACCGATTTAGTTGGTGTAGACACTTTCAAAACAAGCATAAAGCGAATAGTTTTTGAGATATTGCAGAAAATGTGAAGTGCGGCATAAGTCAACATTAGTAGCGCCTTGATGCGATATTGATAAATTCACTAACAATGATACTTCTAATTATCTCGAGGCGTCCAGAATTTACACATAACTGCAACGATCAATTTAGGTGATGTTGACACTCTAAAAATATTTAGTTGAGTGATTAGTTTTGATTGATTGATTGATTGATTGAGTTCTCGAGTTATTGTACAAAATGTAAAGGCTAGGTCCACCACAATTGATGAACTTTTATTTTGAGTTGACCTAGTCCAGCTCTCGGGGCAAATACCACAGGGTGGGTGTCGCAGTGGAGTCAGATATGAGGCCCATCACCCATATCTACTCTGGCGCACATGACCCACCATTGGCTGTGCAGCTCCTCAGCTGGGTCATGCCCTGTACCCCTGCTGCCAGGTGCAGGTCGCAGTGAAGTGTACTCAGAGTGGACATGAGAACACTCTACTCCTGACCAGCCATTGGTAGATCACCATCTGCCTGGCCAGGCCATATACCCCTGCAGCCAAGTATAGGGGTCCTTAATCCAGGACCAACGGCGTCCTTATCCCAGAACGATAGAACCTAGTCCAGACATTTTGTTCAATAACCCTAAATTTCCCCTAAATCTACATCCCCTAAATTGATCATTACAGTTATGTCAATTTTGGATGCCTTGAGATAATTAGAAGTATCATTTTTAGTGTATTTGTCAATATCGACTTCACAATTTCTGCAATATCTCAAAAACTATTCGCTCTATGCTTGTTTTGAAGGTGTCTACACCAAGTAAATCTGTAATTGGGGTTCTAATCAGCATAATATCAATGCAGTAGGAAAATTAAAAGTTGATCATCACAAAACTGGGGAATATGAGAATATGACACACTTGCGCCAAGAGCGGGAACTGGCGGGCTTAGTGTGAGTGTGGACCCTCTAACATTGTTCAATTTTCATAAAACTTGGCACGGGACACTATTTTGTGGAGTGTAAAAAAATAAAGACATGAGGAAACTGTAGGCCTACCATATATATATTGGGGGAAAAATCACATTCAACTGAATGGGGTCAGAAACGACCCCAGGTGGTGGAAATGGCACTTTAGCACGTGTACATAGGAAGGTTAACCAAAACAATAAACTAAACACAATAGAACAGGTTACAGTTTTATTTTTGAGTGTAATCAGCTGTTATTTGCGTCCAATTTCCCCTGGAGAGGGATGAATGTTTTTTGCGTCCAGTTTCCTCCCCCCCCCCTATCTGGGAAATTCAGAGCGCGGAAGGATTTACTGTGGTAGATCACCCATGGTGGTGAACAGGCATTCCTTTAGGAAACCGAGTGGAAGGGTTTAATGTGGAAGATCACCCATGGTGGTGAACAGGCATTCCTTTAAGAAACAGAGTGGAAGGGTTTACTGTGGAAGATCACCCATGGTGGTGAATAGGCATTCCTTTAGGAAACCGAGTGGAAGGGTTTACTGTGGAAGATCACCTATGGTGGTGAACAGGCATTCCTTTAGGAAACATAATGGAAGGGTTTACTGTGGAAGATCACCTATGGTGTTGAACAGGGTACGCTAGAACACAGAACGCCATCCGTAATAATTCATAAACCTCTGATTACCTTCGACCTGATGTGGAATGAACCAGGGACGGATTAAGAGGGTGGGGGCTGAGGGCTACAGCGTCAGGGGCAGTAAAGTTGGAAGGGGCCCGCAAGTTGGGAGAAATTTACCGTACATATCTCACTGATAAAACAACCTCATTGTCCTCATTTATTTATTACGCTAATTTATGGCTGTGCAATAAATATTTATATCTCACATATACTGTAGCACCATTCATAGACTGATAAACCATGCCTGATTAGAGAATTAAATTGAAACAAAATAGAAGACCCTCAAATGGTAGGCAACGGATAGCAGAAGCCAAAATGTCATAAATATTTCATTCTAGAACATGTAATTATTTCTTGAGGTGAACCAGTAGTTTGAAAGGAAGAAGGAAGTTGCATTAACTATTACTGTATTACCTCGACTCGGCTACCCAGACAGCCAGACTATCGACTCGGCTACTAACTAGGCAGCTAGCCAGGGTGATTATAGAGGCTGTTGCGCTGTCAGTCAGTGTCAGAGAGATGGTAACAGCCAATATGGGGTAAGGATTTACCCCTGGGGCTTTAACTGTCAGATAGTCTGATACCAACTATCAGACAGTCTTTTTCAACTATCAGATAGATGATCGCCCAGTTACAAGTTGCCCCTCATTTGTATTTTTTTAAACCCCGAGTGTTGTTGACGGAGTCTGTTACTTCCGAAATCGTTGATCGTGGTGGCGGTGCCGGAATTCTGGCTTTGATTAAAAACACTGAACTGCTGAACGATGGCGGAATTTACGAAACATGGATTCATAATCCGAGGAGGCGACGGAGTCCATTAAACGTAAACAATGAAACGATCGCGATGGACGCAGTCTATTCAATCCAGAATCCAGAACGGACGGAACCAACACAACGGTGTCTATGTAAACTCTATGTCTGAAAAGCTGGAACAATGCGAACGAGGCTACTGTAAAGTTCAGAAGTTAGACTGGTTGTGAGATTAACCTGCCAAAGCCAATAGGCCCTACTACTGTAACTCAATAGAATTCGCTTTCTTCGAATTCCTAATAATACTGTATATTTTTGTTCGAGCTTTTAGAAGTTAGAAGACTAAGACTTCGATGATTTTCACTGTTAAACCTTATTTATTATCACAGAAATCTTGGTGCTCTAGATAACAAACAGGTCTACATGGCTTTACGGTAATTACAACAGGCAGACAGGTTGCTAATAAGAATTATACAGTTATAGTGTTGACGCCCTTTAAAGACATGGTATTATGGACCGGTTGAATTATACTTTGAACTCTGATTTGAGGCAACCTTTTCATGAATATGGAGTAGACAGACTCACACGCGTTTGGGCTATCTAATGATAACATATGTTCTCATACACACCAATTGATTGTGAATCGAGACTGCTAAATTTGCCGTCCAAAGCTTACCTTGTTAAATATGGATATAAACAAGTTCGAAGGTATGCCGTATTAATATCCAAACACAGCATTTCCATATCATTAACAAATATACAATAATTATCCATCAAATACAACAATGGGGTTCACGACTCAAATTCAAAACCCATTAATTAGATATGCAATAATATCACAGAAACGCAATGGCGTTTACAGAATTCAATAAGATGATAAAATAGCCGAGATATTGGTGTTTTCATTTTAAAAATTATTCAATATTTGAAAACGATCTGTGATTGTTCGTGACGTCACTGTACGCCTCCGAATCCCATTGATATCAACATTCATATACCTAAATACTATCACTATCTTTGTATAAATTAGGCAGTTTGTTACTGCAGTACTTGCTACATTAGTACTGTAGTACAGTGCAGCAGCTACCGCCTACCGGTACACGTACAAGCCTTCCAGCAATGTATAGGCCTACTTGCTTATTTATACGGCGAACGGAGAGTAGGTACCCGGGACAACGACAAGCGACAAGGACAGAAGGAGGAGCGAACTTGGGGTACCCGGAGCGCCGGAGCCGGAACGCCCGGAGCACAATGGCACCATAAATAATGTGGTACTGGTACCACGTTTTGTTGGAAATTTACTATAATTCATAAACTGTAAGCCAGATGTTATCAGCAAACATCCTTCTGGTATTAGCAAAGCAGAATACACTACAAAGAAATGTCGCAATGTGTGGCATAAAACTAGCAATCGAATGTGAAAGAATTCCTTAGAACCCTGAATCATATCTATACACCTAGCAACTTCCAATCAGAAGCTTATTTACTGCATTTGTTTACTAGAGTTCAATTGTAGAAAATAAAAAAGGCTCTCATTGGCCGCATCCCAACCACTAAGGAGGAGGTAAGGAATGTAGAGAAATGAATGAACTTGTCAGGGCGTGTGGCCTTTACAAATCTTATCTAGATATTTAATCAGTACCGGTACTACTGTATGAATCAATTAATCTTATCTGAATATTCAATCAGTTCTATGGCTTGGGAGTACTGTAGAACAGCGTATTGCTAATAAAATGTGCGTTTTAGTCGCAAAAGCTTTAACAAAATATAAAATATTTTAAGTAATAAATGAAGGATAATTCAAAAAGAGAAACAATTTCTCCCATTAGAAAGGTTTTAATATTATTCCGGACATTCGATCCGATCTGATATTAAAAATTGATCTGATATTAAACATTGATGGTACACCCTTAACAATAATCAGAATTATTTAAAACTTATATCCACTCTTAACAATAATTAATTAGAATTACAATCATTAATTAGTTCATTACCATTATTATTTATTTTGTATTACATTATTTAATAAAAAAAACATCATAAAGATAAATTTATTATCATCCGTTATCATTATTTTATTTATTAGTTGATAAAAAAAATAGTTGACTAGGGCTATTTAAAACAAGGGGGTAAGATGATGTGGTAGGCTACGTGATAATGTTAGTTTCTCATCAAACCAAACCTATCGATTAACGTCCAAATATATCCATTATCCAATTTCGCAATCCATACTAATCAGTTCCGGTAAGTAATAATTATCGCAAGGATATGATTACTGTAGGTACATGATATTCTCAAACCAAACCTATCCATCCATTGACGTCAAATCTCAATCCATACTATAATCAGTATGTAATAATGTACCCTGTACTGTCAATGTATATTTCATTTTGTTATTTTCTTTTTGTATAATTAAATTGCTTAAAGTCCCGCCGGGATATACTGTACATATAGCTGTTACAGCTATGTGTTTCCCATAGAATGTTTATGTTGAATAATGTTCTGATGTTTAACAGTTTAATGCTGTACTGTAAGGTGTTAAAATAAATGTTTAAAGTGGAAAGTAGGCTAATGTTTAAAGGAAAACGTTAGCAAAAAAGTGGATTTGAAATAATAGTAATTTCTTACTGTATTACTATTAATTACTATTAACCCAGTTAAACATGAGTATGTGTTTCATATATGGTTGCCATAAATAATTCGACATGTGATACATATATGTAAATGTTACAGTGTTGTCAAATGTGATCCATATGTGGAATGTTCACATGTGATACACATATGTTTTTTATGTGACAAGTGCGACAAAAAGAGTAAAAATTTAAACTGAGACCGACCAATCACTGGTGTGGGTCTGCATTTCCTATAGAGAGGTGGGGCGGGGGGGGGGGGGGGGTAGCCTACCTCAGTACCATTATCCTATCCAATCCCTACACCCTATCCTACGGCCCTACACCTACCCTATACATTTAGAGAAGGAAGCATCGGAGTATATATGAAAATATTTAATCCATAGTGATATGAGAGTATCCTTTGTAGATTTTGGTGATGATCCGTAAATTCGTATTCTATTAGTTAGATTTAATTAAGTTATCTAATTTCCAGCTATAATAGATTATTCATTTTGATATATCTTCGAAAATTAATTAATTCTAAGATCATATAAATGCTCATATGATATTTTATATCTAATTTTAAGACATCTTTTCCCTACAACATATATATACCACATATGAAACATATGTTCAATTTTTTAACGGGATAAGAACTGCAATAGGCCTGCCTACCTTACGGCATGGTATAGTGCAAGTATGTTATCTGTCTATGTCTGTACCCCTTACTGATACTTAGCAGCGCAGATGACAATGCACAACCACAACCTGACAAGTGAAAACCACCATACAGTCATACATATGTTTGTCTAATTCGTTTAATACAGCACTGTACAGTGAAAATGCACAGCACAATGTGCATAGTGCAAGGCAGAAAGCAGGCAAGTCACACACTGCATCACTGAACAATTGAGTGGACTATGATAAGCGGTAGGCTTATGCAACGCATTATGCTGTTATGGGTAAAATATAAAATAATTTGCGATTCACTAGCTAAACTGCAAGCGACACGACGTGGTTAAGAAGAAAGATTGCAGGATCAGACTATGAAATGCCTATCATTTGAAGAATGTGTCCCACCACCAGCCCTCCAATGCAATAAACAAAACAATTGGACGATCGACTATGGTTACTTCAATTTAGTGTCCATACAGCCTTCACAGATCATTCAAACCTTATAGCAGGCCTATGTCTGTATGTATTGATTATACATTATATGGTTAAATAGCCGGTACTTTGAAAATACAGTATAACAAAAAATATAGATTCAACGTATTATACTGCTGATTAAAACGATATTTGTTCTTAATGCAAAAAGCTGAGTAATGACATCAACAAATTCCGCATCCCCCCTCGTTATTCTTTTCTGTACATGTATTACTGTAAGGCCTGTATTACCATAAGGCAAACATGTGTGCAACATATAAAATCCATGAACTGGATTACAAAATTACGAATTTAATAGTTTATAGATTGAAATTTAACTTCGGAGTCTTGGCTATGGCTATTTCACATATGCTCGACATATATTATTCCCATGCGCATTCTCACACATTTATTTATGATAAATTCATATGTGCAACATATAAAAACCATAAATGGCGATACACACATTCTAAGTGTATGTATCACCGCATGCGTGACATGTATTATTCATACATGAGCATAAAAACCCAATTTCCAGACACACCTATTCCATACAACATATATATATATACCACATATGAAACATAAGTTCATGTTTAACTGGGAACATTTACTTTTATTTTCAATTAGATTTATCTGAAATCATTCACGAGTTCAGTAGTCACAATCACAAAGGCTAGGAAAATTGGGACGGCTGGGGCCCATATTCCTTCCCCCTGTCCCTGCCCTCCTGGCTGCCTGGAAGGAACACACAGATACAATACTGCAATAGCAATATGCATAGGCAATTACCTTAACAGATTAATATCACCTAGCCAGTAGCAATTTACTGGTCTACAGTCTACTGTCAGACTGTACTACCGGTGTAACAGGAAAATATGCCCCCCCGGGAAATGTGCCCGGGGGGGCATATTTTCCTAGGAAAAAATGCCCCCCCGGGCAAATTTCCCTAGGAAAAAATGCCCCCCCTTAGGAAATTATGCCCCCCCTGAATTATACAATAAACAAAACTTATTACTACTAAAACTTACAAAAATTATACAAAACAACAAACAGTCACTTTACCAAATGAAGGAAAGGAGCAGGTTACAGAGGCATGCCTTTCTAACCAAAACAATAAACGATCATTTAACTAATTGAGGGAAAGGAGCAGGTTACAGAGGCGGGTTTTCTAACCAAAACTAATAAACAGTCACTTTAGCAAATCAGGGAAAGGAGCAGGTTACAGAGACGGAATTTTCTAACCAAAACAATATACGATAACATTACCAATTGAGAGAAAGGAGCAGGTTACAGAGGCGGGATTTTCTAACCAAAACAATAAAACAATCACTTTACCAAATCAGGGAAAGGAGCAGGTTACAGACTTAAAAAAGCTTGGAGCTGCTCGGCGCCCACACAACACCACACACTCGCACTGCTGTTATACCAGTACTTACTACAGTAGCCTACTGACTTAGATACTTCAGTATGCTGTTCTACATCCCTTACTGCCTTACCTGCTTACCTACCGGCAGACCGGTACCGTACTATTCTTCCAACTATTACAAGTTCTGCAGTTGGTAGATTAAAAGTGGCTACCAGCAGACCGGTATCGTACAAGTTTTCAGACTTTTGAGGGGGGCTAATTTTCCTGAGGGGAGGCATTATTTCCTAAGGAGAAAATGCCCCCCCGGGCTAAATTTCCTAGGAAAAATTGCCCGGGGGGACATAATATCCTAGGAAATAATGCCCCGGGGGGCATATTCTAGGGGGGGCTGATTTCCTTGTGACACCGGTACTTGAAAGTTGAACTTCACTTCTGAACTTGAGCCTAACCATATCCCAGTATCAAGACAGCATATTACAGTATTATACAGTCAGTATGACGGAGGTGGACTTACCCGTTCATGCAAAGGCCGTGCCGTTAGCTACACCCGAAATAACAGATACACCGGCGCGAATACCAAAGAACCCAGACAATGACACTGATAAAGATCACGAGAAGGGCGACGCCAATAATGGGGGACTTTACAACATGGAACCGGGAGAAAAAACGCCGAGGGAAGAAACGCTGAATGAACCGAAACCTAATAAAGACAAAACAACTCGTTTAGACGAACCGGATTCTCGCGTCGCTGACGAAGGCGATGGAATGAGCGTCTTCACCTACGTCATGGTAAAAGATTTCCGTTTCTACTACTCGCACCCGTATTCCCGACTTATTATCGCTTACTCTATAATAATATTAAACTTCCTCATATTGGCTGAGGATCCAGTTACGCACAGTCGCAAAGAGGCCGAGATACCGGTAGTCGGTCACGCTATATCGCTGGTACTAACTCGCTACCCTCCTGAACCAGGATATGCCTTCATGAAAGTTCTCGGATGGATATTAGCCATAATTATCGGGATGCTTTTAGGTAAATTTGTATTCCATCAATTATTTTTCGGGAGTCTCCTCAGATTAAAGATGTTCCGGGATTCTCAAGGTTCGTGGATGATCATGTTTCTCTCTACTCTCGCTCTTCTCTTTCTGTTTGCGGTTACCTACAGCGCACTGATGGTTTGGTGGAGCGCGGGAAGACTAGAGGAATACTCGCTTAATGGGCAGATTAGCATATCTAACGAATGGTTTATGAAGTTTGCGGGTTGTGGTACCTGGTTGGGAGACTTCGTTACGGCCTGGATGGTCACTGATATGATGTTAGTTTTTATAATATATACAGATGTGTCAGATACAGATACGGAAGTTTAGTCATCTCATGTTTTTTCTATCACATTTTTTGGATTGATCTGTGTTTTTATTCAAATTACTAATGACTATCGCCTGTCAAAATTACATTAATTAAATTTCAGGGGAGGACATGAGACTAATTCCGGGGAGGGAGCATCTAAACTCTGTCAAATACAATCCTTATAAAGAGATAAATCCTGCTCCATCATAAGATCTTAAATATAATATGTTGGGAGAGCGCATGGGCATACAGCTGATACACCATCAGTGTACTATAATTATTTAAATATTAGCGCGAGGATTTATTACAACATAATTGTGTATTTAAACTCTCCCCTAAATCAGCCAATCGCTAAGGGGAGGATAAAATCACATAAATGTGTCCATTTATATCATCCCCTAAAATAGGAGGAGAAATTAATCAATTTGTGAATTATTAAATAATGAATTATGATAATTGATTATGTAAATAATAAATCCGTGCGCTTTTGGAGGTGAAATATATGTTTTTACGTGTGATTTAATGTAGCGGGGTGTTAAAACCAAATGTATGCCATAGTGCAGTGCACGTCATACCTATGCATTGTACTTCATACTGTTGCAGTGCACTTCATACTGGTGCATTGTGCTTCGTACTGTTGCAGTGCACTGTTTAATTAGTGCACTTCATACTGGTGCAGTGCACTTCATGCTGGTGCAGTGTACTTCGTACTGGTGCAGTGCACTTCGTACTGGTGCAGTGCACTTCATAGTGGTGCAGAGCACTTACTATAGAATAATAGAGAACGAGCGTAACGAACGAGGCCTGTAAATTGGGCGGGTAGAGTACTATACCTGTACACTAACTATTAGTAAATGACCTGACCAAGTTTATAGTACATTGAAATATATGATTTATTATTTGCAATTGTAAAATAAGTGCCTTTAATTGACAAAGTACCGGTACCTACAGTATGGCGCAAAACAAATTAATGTAACATAAGTAGTAATGTAATTGCCCACCTCGGCGACAGTTAGACCAACTTCACACCTTGGGTGTTAAGTAGGTCATTAATTAATTAAACAATTAATTAATTGGTCGATTAAACAATTAATTAATTGTTTAATCAATCGATTTGTATCAAATAATGTTGCCAAAGGCAATTTAATTTGACACAAATCAATCAGATAGGGACGCGAGATGAATAGATTGTACTACAGCAAATGAAATATACAATACAATAGGAACAATAATGCAATACACAGTACGTTTGTATTATTTTTGCCATACAATAGAATGATAGAATGAAATATAAAGACGCGAGCGGGGCCCAAAACATAAATTACCCTTTCAAGAAAATAAAATGGACCAGTTTGGCCCTAGCTCATTCCCTCAATAATCTGTGGCTGTTTGGGCTCTTATTAGACGTAGCATGACTAACCCCACCATTGAATCCTATGTTGAGTTATACTGTATACCAACGTTGGGCTGCCACAAAGTTTAAATTATTTAAATTATCATTCGTTATCATGTAAACCATTGTCAAATCGCCTAAGAAAATTATAATAAACAGCTGGTCTTGCAATAGATTATTCTTCTTTCACAACTCCATTCTAGCCTCCCTCTATAATAGCCCCCATTCACCGCATTCCCATTCATTCTCTAATTTTATTTTTAAAAGTTTTATTTATTTTCATAAAATAGATCCCTCCCTCACTCCCTCATTCCTGTACACTAGCTTTGACTCTCCCAGCTATAGTGATAGTATGCAACCTTGGGAGTTAATGTGCGGTCTTATGAGTAAAGGGCAAGATATGAGACTTCAGGTTGCCTCCATTGATTCACTCTTCTTAACTTTATAAAATAACTCCACCCTTATTTAAAGTTTTAAAAATTATGACTTAGTCGACTAATTTTCCAAAATATATTATAAAAAACATATAATTTCTTGAATAAATAGACCTAATAGTAATAAATATTGTTGGCAAATACATTTATAATACTAATATAATAATTAAGGATAAATACTCCTAATACTAATACTAATATAATTGTTATGGATAAATAGTCCTAATACTATTATGAAAGGAACTCAAACAAACAAATGTCAATAGCGTCCTCCTACGCGGGCATATACTGTACGAGAGTTTTTTATCATAGGTCTTCGAAAATAAGTAAAAGCTGGTTGATTTTCTTTACTTTCATCTTCCTCATTAACCAACTGTTTCTTAATTTTATTCAATTGTTCATTAATTTTCAGTAATTTACTTTTATTTCCCAGAACCTGTCTTAATATCTCTTCTCTATTTTTGTTCGCGCTTTCAGACCTTTGGCAGTTTAACCCGCCAAATTAAGATGTCTTCTAGATATTAAATCGCTTTTTAGCCTATGACAAGTATTTGATTCACTACACTAGTCGAAACCAATCTGTGCGCGATCATTCACCCGCTGGATATTCCCGGGAGATTGGGTTCGACGGTTTAATTTTATTGCTATGTAAGCCTAATGTATTATTCGACTGACAGTATTATGTAATCTCTGACAATATTATTCACCTTCGGGAATATTAACAGTTCCTTTAGGACGTGGCGCTTTATCTATATAAACAGAGTTATGACTTAAACTACTCACAACGATATGGCTTAATTATAATTCACATATATGGCGCATTCTTTAGGAATTGCTTCTTTAACAGACTCACTCATACACAATGCTGCACAATACTGCACACTAATCTGCCAATCTTCACTGATTTTAGTCACATATAAAAGGAACACAGACTGACTCATGTAGGGTCTATCAAATAACATTAGATTCACTTCAAACCACTTTAACATAAGTCACAATCGTTATTGGTAACCTTTCTCTCTTACCTTCGGTATATCAAGAATATTGGGTTTTCGGGGTTATTTCTCGTTATTCCAATATAATAATTCATCAACCAATATAATGAATAACCGACAACAAATAGCAGTATACAGTATTGATTGAGCAGGTAAATTTTAGCAGTTTCAGCAGTTATTAAAAGCCGTGTGTCAGCAGTATTCACAGATCAGTGATTCCATGAGTTAAAGGATATATGTCCTTATAATTAAACCTACTAGTGTTGAGCTAAAAGCAGAAAGCACAAAACACTACAAAGCCGTTCTTTCGTGGCTTTGAAAAACTCGTGACTACTGCTCTATACGAGGATACCAACTACCCTTATTCCACGAAGCTCCCGTTCAACACAGAGAAAGAGCAGTGAGATAGGAAAATTTCAGTTCAGTAGCTCTGTGATAGGTCAAAATCAAGGCTAACTCAAATTCTATTGGGAGATACAAAAAGTTGCAACGTGGCAATATCAGCCGTTAGCCGTCGTCATGGTAGCGACACTGTTTTCAAGAGTATCGAGCCTTTTACGTCACGAAATTACAGATTATGTCCTCTAAAGTACAAATACACAAGAAATGGCTTTTATGTCCTCCAAAACACCAGTACAGCAAGGACACGGCCTTTTTATGCCTGGTAAACCAACCACAGAGTACTTTATGGGGATAATAACCGGCTAATTACGCAAAAGCTTTTACACCGCTCCCAGAAAATGGGATTTAAGTCTATAAAATATAACAAATCACAGTTTCTAAAATATAAAGATACTCTAAACAGTTAGTCTTTCTTACGCAGACGGCGTTTACGCAGTTTTTTGAGGCTAGCAAGAGTCCTTTTCTCTTTAGGGCGAGCCACTTTACTAGGAGGGCTATAAATCATTGGTGAAGGGTGCAATATGATTGCATCAGAAGGTGTAGGATTATGGTCGAGGTATCTGCCGTTTCGATATGCTTCTCCTCGAGCTGATTTTCCTCCGCTCGTAGCTGGATACGTTCATCCAAAAACTCTCGCAGAGAATAGGATCGTCCAAGTTCGATAACTTCTTAGAGATTCTGGATTTCCCAATCGAATTGAGATAAGGCCAATTCGTTTATCGATTGGACTTACTGTTATAACTTACGTTTATCTGAACAAACGCAGGTTTCTCTTTTGATCTTTATAGAATAGCGTTTAACTCGTTTCGTACAAAGCTCTCCTTCACCTTGATGAGGGGTTGTATCGCGTTAAACAGGGACGACCATACGGTTGGATAGTGATATTAGGTGTCCGCGTCACAATCCGGCTAGGTAAGATGGGCGGCTAGCTAGAAATCACTGTCGGAGTGTTACCGATTAATTGTTAGGGTAGCACTAGATCTTTGAACAGTGAATACAGTCCGCGAGGATCCGCGACACCACCAGGATCGCAGGTCTGAGGTCCAACTAAGGAATGAGGAGGTTTGACCGAGTATTCCGGGACTCTGATCGTAGGTTTACTCCAGGATCGTTCGAGCCGAGTGAGCATAGGTGATACGTCAACAAGTTTCGGTTTCCGTGGATGTTTATGTCTTTCCGTTTATTAGTTGGGTCTAGGGCATTTATCGTAATAATACCAAAGACGCACGTCTGGTAAGGTAAACGCGGGTGATATTTATTTGTTGTTACAATGCTTCTATCAAGAATTCCAAATATACGTTGGAGTTACCGCGTCCATTTGTTTCTTTAGTGTCTTTTCTTTCGAGTCGATTTCGAATAGAATTTTCGCATTCGAATTTCAGTTTATGGTTCCGACTCCGCTGGGCAGGATATATAGTCGACATAGTCCGTATTGTGTAAATCGATAGGATGACCAGTAGTTAAGAAGCCCATATACGTACCATTACGCTGCGTATATCGAGCAGCGAATTTTCTATAGTCCAACTCACGCGTGAGCTGCTCTTGGGACATTGTCGGTTCGATATAACGACCATCGTCCTCCGCAGCAGTTGGACTAACGTCGCCGCGTATTAAGCTATCAACAAACGCTTGTAAAAGTAGGGTATATCGCTCCCCGATACCAAGACCATCTTCTATCAACTCCGTCATATCTGCTATATATGAGTTTATCCATATTATAATGAGTCCACATTTAGGCGAGCGGGCGTCGCTGCCTACCCCAATCAACCCCCGGACAGTACGAGATCCTCAGCACCGATGTGTCGTCGCCGCCGTACTTTCGCCAACGACGTAGCCGCACAACGACAACGACAACCGGCACAAGTCACTCGACTGTCCGTCCCAAAGGCTTAGATGTACTTCAGGTTTTCCTTGGAGAGTTAGGTTACTTTTACGATTGCGACTAGCTACTGTAAACACACTTTAGCAGTAACATTCACCTAACCTATAAACTCACAAATACCACACAACTGGTCACAACTACGCACATTCGGGCCATTTGTCCGTTAGTCAATGCCCTCCAGAATGTCACTGTATTATTATGTATCCTTGGATACTAGTAGTGCGCTATTTATTCCCTATGCTATTCAATGGGACAAGCTTTCTATTGTTCTTTTTACTCAATTCTAATTCTAGCGTGGTTGTTGCTATGGTGACATTATGCAAAGCTAGCGGTAGAATTAGGGTAATTCCAATGCATACAGATCTGGGATGTTATTTAATAGTATTCTTTAATAGTCAATGTTCTGTTTTATACATGACTTTATGAATTTTATCGGCTATTGACTATGTTTGGGAGACTTTCACACTCTCATACGCATGATAAGATAAATCTCTGCTCCCTTGATCTATTAATTAATGGAATTTTGGGAATGTTATAAATTGCGTAAAAATGGCAATTTATTAAATTCATTAAAAGGCATGAATTTAAATTTATTCCCTGAAATTTTATTATTTGATAATTAAATTGACATATTTTGATTCCAGAACATGTCTGGGGACACAAGATCCTTAATTCTATGAAAATTGTCTTTTTAAGAATATCGGTAAATGCTACGATATCTTAATTGACTAGAATTGTTGAAGGATCTGAATTTTACAGATTTTAATTTATTAGATTTGCAAATATCAAATAATTAATATTTGAGATGGGCACCGATTTATTCCAGAACTTGTCTGGGGACGTTAACCACTGATTCTAGAATTTGTCTTTCAAGTATATCGGTGGGTGCCGCGATATCTTAATCGACTAGAATTACAGATGGTCAAAAGGTTTAACAGATTTATGTGCGTTTTACGCTACTGTTAGAGGGACATCACGCTACTATATGTATTATTATATACGGTATGAGAGCAATATCGCACGAAGCAATGTCAGTGTGAAGAGGCAAGTCGTTTCCAAGGTCTACCCAGAGCTTGGTTTAGCCGAGACACGAGGATCTGAACTTTGCATTCCTAATACTCTGCCTACCAATAATACTTAAATATAGTAGTGGCTTTATTGTACTTTAATAAGTACGGACATTTCATCTTACTGTAGTCACGTATTTATAATATAATACGGACAGTAAGGAAAGAGAAAAATAATTATTTCTTCGCCGTCTCACTAAATATAATATAAGTAATTACGTACGTAATAAACACGAATATATTGCACTATTCTACAAAATAATCGCTAAATAATATTCTACTAAATTAAATAAAACGATTATAATAAAATTACATAGTAATACATACATAAATATAAAAATAATAAAATAATATAAAATAATAGAGTCACACGCCCACTCCGAACGATATTAAGTTGGATCGATGTCGGTTGGATTAGGGAAGTGGTCGTGGGAAGAGTTTCTTGCCTTCCATAGTTTCCGGAGAGCTCTCTGTCTCTTTCCAGTAAACATAAACGTCCCACTGGGCGATTGAGCTGTTGAGTCTCAAAGACTATCCCTGGTTTCTTAAAGTTCCGCCGCATGACGACGAGCTCTACTGATCGCACCAAACCATCGCTCGAGATATGCGTCTCGATGATACGTCCTGTTTGCCATCGCTTACGTGGGAGATCGGGGTCCACAATAAGCACCATGTCTCCAGCGCTGACGTTTTCTTGCTGCGCAAACCACTTAGTTCGAAGTTGTAGAGTGGGCAGGTAATGTTTCTCGAAATGGTCAGCGAAACGACGGGATAGCAACTGCATAAGTTGCCAGGTTCGACGGCAGTACTCGTCTCCGTCGGTGATCTCCGATCGTGGGAGCATGGCTACGGGTTTCTTCAGTAGAAAGTGCGCGGGTGTTAGCGCTTCCAGGGAATCCGGACTTGAAGAGACTGGCATAAGCGGTCTTTCGTTGAGATAGGCGGCGATTTCCTCCATTAACGTCCGCAATAGTTCGTCGGTGAGATAAGCGCGACAGGGCACAATAAAATGGAACGCAGTCTTCACGCTCCTAATCAATCTCTCCCAACTTCCTCCCCACCAAGGGGCGTCGGCGGCGTTGAAGGTCCAGCTAGACGCTGTTATCCTTAGCTGATCGTCCACCTGTCTTTTGTTCCAGTCCTTTACGTAAGCTTGAATTTCGTTGTTGGCGCCAATGAAGTTCGTTCCCTTATCCGATCTCATCGTGTTACTGGTTCCGAAGCGAGCGATCTGTCGTCGTAAACTCAACACGAAGCTGTTGGTGGATAGATCGTTTACCATATCGAGATGAATGGCTCTACAAGTCATACAAACGAAGATGACACACCATCTCTTGACTATAGTCCGGGCACGATATACTTCAATAGGGCCAAATAAATCCACACCGGTATTAGTAAAGGGTGGTTCATAGAAGCTTACTCTTTCCCTAGGTAATTCTGCCTCTCGCTGCGTTAAAGGCCTACTGAATGCTTTCCTACAGGGTATGCAGTTCCTAAGAACTTGGTTCAGAGCCCTACGGGGTTTATAAAAATAGTAGCGAGTTCGAATTTCGCTCAGAACTCGTTCTCTACCAGCATGGTACAGTTTGCTATGAACATCTACAATCATCTTGATTTGTATATCAAGATTTCTAATGAGTATGGGAAACTTGGTGTCAAAGGATAACGGGGCGTTGGTAAGCCGACCTCCAACACGTATTAACCCATCTATCATGGTACTAGAGAAGCGATCCCTTAAGCGCATCTGTGGATTTCTTAACAACAGGAAATACTTATCGGAATCCTCATAGCATTGTAGGAGTCTCAGCATCTGTTTGTTGGTTTCATCATGCTCCTGGTAACTGATCTTCTCCTTTAGAAACCTGTCGGATATCTTGTATTTGGGGAGATCTTTAACAACATGGACTCGTGCAGATGTTGATGGAGCATCATCACTATTGGTCTTTGTCCCGGAGTAACGATGATGAAAACATCGTTTCAGATAGGTGACAGCTTTACAGAGCCGATTCCAGGAGCTGTAGTGACGTATCGCTCTCTGCAAGAGAGGTGAGAGTCCTTGTGCGATATCTGGTATTCCAGATTTCCAATCCTTGTCACGGATTTCCAAGACTTCTTTCGTCGTGGCGGTGGGTTTCTGATCCAAAGCATCCTCTCCGGAAGTAAATAATACAGATAGATCAACCGCAGGTTTAAACAACTTCGATTTACTCGCTCGAGTTTTGGGTTTAACTTTCTCCGCTCCCTTGGCCTGTCTGATCTCTGCTGTTGTGAGATGAGGAGGCCATTCTTCTTCTTCTCTGTAGAGAAAGTCGGGTCCTCCTAACCATTCGGGAGTATTTACCAATTCCTTTGGAGTCGCTCCTCGTGACG
>JAUCBJ010003709.1:0-17875 GCA_032718475.1 Nemertoderma westbladi
TTAAATTTATTTACGAAACAGAGGTTATAATTTTGAATTAATACTTCTTTAGAATTACGGCCGAAGTAAAAAGCTGGCATGAAATTTCTCCAGTGCCAGCGGTTGGGCGAATCTGGGTGTTTCATGGAAATAATGGTTTTACACAGAGAGCAAAGCCTTAGCTTTAGCATGTTACAGTAGGTCATATATTAGGTCATAGATTGATTTGGTTTGATGCATAAATTGTATATGTATATGTTGTAATGCATAAACATAAGTAGACAAAAACACAGTTAATAGATATTCACAATAAAATTGGCAGGCAGTCTGCTTAGTAAAATTGGGCTAATTAGCGCAGTGTCTTGTTAGGTAGGTGCCGGAATACATAAAGTGAGTAGATTCACCTTTAAGAGAAATAATATGTGTGGTGCCACTACAGGGCAGGTTTTATATACTTGTAGGGTCCTTGATAGTTGTAATTTCAGATTTTTTATAAAATATTTTTTATTTCTTTCAGTTTAAGTTGTATACTACGGAGCCCCTAATTTGTTTTCATAAGTTCATTTTCATATTTTCATATTATTAATGATGTCATTAATCAAATTTGGCCTTGTCGGTTCTGTCTGTATGCCTGTCAGTTTGTCTGTCAAAATATAACCGACAGTGTGACTGCTAAACAGACAATTTGGAAGTCATCAAATGTTAAAATTGACACTCGAAATGAATTCTGCGACCAGGAAAACCCCATATAACTAAACTTTTAGCTAGATGGTGTGCCTTTTTCTTATGTTTGACAGACAGATAGTCCGATAGTCAGAATCAGAAAGACCGACAGACAGACATACAGACAAATTAGATTTCATTTAAAGTGAAATCTGTCCTCAGAAATGAAATGAGGGACCAGGAAAACCCCCATGGCAAAAATCTTAGCATGAGTTTATGATTAATGGTTGCTAGATATTATATTGACAGACATTATCACGCTTGGTGTCTTCAAAAGTATTGGTCAGAATTTTAAAATTTAAATCCTAACTCATTATATTGGCTTCGAAATGTGAAAAATGCTAATTTTTTGAAAAAAATATGAAAATACAGTAATTAATTAATTTGGTAATAAAATCGGAAATAATTAATATCAAAAAATTTTGACCAATTCTTTTATTCAACAGTACCGGTATATCCTAATTATATACGAAATAACTAGTTATATACAGTAACTAATGTTTGTTCGAAGAGTAGTGTTTTTAGTAATAGTAATAATTTTATGCTACTAAATAACAATAAATTATTATAACTATATTGCAAAGAAAATTTATTTTTTTAACAATTCTTCAGTTATCGATTGACCCTTATACCAAAAATAAGAGAATTAAGATAGCGCTATCCCCCCCCCCCCCCCCCCCACCTGATTTAGCATGCAATACTGTATGGAAATAATTGAAAATAATTTTTTTTTTTTTAAATAATTGATTATTCTTGCATCGTCATCGTTTGATGTCTGCCTACCTTTGTCCTCCTTTGTCAAGGTAATAGGGCATCACTGGTGTTGAAATACTAAATAATTGTTTATTGTTCATCCCAACAAGCCAATTAAGGCTATTGTTGAGATCAAAGTAGTACCAACTGCACGCTACAATACCGGAGTCCGTATACATTTAGAAAAGAAATACATACTGTAGTTGAACCCAGTACGTAAAGTACTCGAACATAATAAATATTATATATACATAATAGCAATAACAATCTAAATTTAAGAACTTCCATCACATACTCAGTCATACCACAAACATTCAACACACGTAATACGTAGTAACTAGGGTAAGTGCTAAAATGCACAACGAGCAACAATGACCAACAATTAGCAACAATGAGCAACAACCAGCAACAACGAGCAACAATGAGCAACAACGAGCAATAATAAAGTACAACAACGAGTAACAACGAGTAACAACGAGTAACAAGACTGAAATCAGGTAAACTGATTAATATTTGTAGGCCTACCGATTATTTCAGGCACCAGTAACACAGCGATTAATTTATTTATTATTAACTACATTTTAGGCCTAATTAAGTATTGTAATATTGCCAGTATTTCTAATATATTGCATTAAGTATAAAAACAATTTTGTAGGTAGAAACCGAAGTACTTTAAGATATAGATTCTGTAAAAACAAATGCATGCATAATATACACACAGATATAAAGATGGGCACATAAATATATGTGTTGGGGGCATATACAGTACAGTTATAAGATGGGTACATAATATAATCCACCTAACCTAAACTAATATAAACAAACTACTTACGTACTTACATCAACAAGATAGGGTACATCATTTATTTTAAAGACCTGTTAAACAAGGTAATGGATATTATATAAACTATAAACTAAACGAAAGTAACTATTAAGTAATACTACAATTTAATTATTTTAATAGATGCACTGAAAGTTTTTGTTTAAACGAGTTAAAAGAAGCGGCCCGTCGTGCATCAGCAGGCAGAGAATTCCATATGTGTGGGGCTTGTATAAATATGGAATTGTTTCGTAATTCTAACCTATGTCTAACAATGAAGCATTTATTCTGAGACGATCCACGGGTTTGATGATAGTGAATTTGGTTTACAGTCAAAAGATGTGGAAAAATATCCTTCGGGAGTAATCCATTGATGTACTTAAAACAGATTGCACCTACTTGTGAAATGTAAAGAGAACGTAAGCAGTGTGGGTTAAACGTTGGGTTGTGGTATTTAATTATTTTAAATGCGCGTTGTTGTAGGTTATGTAATTTACGGATGCTCATTGTTTGGTTTTTAGGTTTGCGTCTACATCGGCGGGGACCCTTATATTTACTCGAAGTCTGTGTAGCTGTATCCGAACTTGATTGCATTAACGCTTAGCCCCAAACAGAGATGCAGTAATTAAAATAAGGTTCTATCAGTGAGTAATATAATTTAGCGAGAACTGGGGTTGGTAAGAATGATTTAATTATATTTATGATTCCTACATTTCTACTTACTTTGGTGTGTATGTGGGATATGTGATCTTTCCAAGTTAAATTTTCGTCGATTAGAACGCCTAGGAATTTGATACATTGTTTTTGTTTTATTATTTTCCCATTTATAGTTACTTTTTGTGTATCGGTATTATATTTTTTTATATTAGTCTGATAGAATATAATATAATTGGTTTTGTCCACATTCAGTGACAGTCTATTTATTTGAAACCATTTTGTTAGTTTGTCCAGTTCAGTGTTAGAGGTATTAATAATGTTATTTATGTCTGAACCTGATAAAGCAAATTCGTATCATCTGCAAAAAGGATATGTTTAAATAGTTTGGATACATTTACCAGGTCATTGACATATTATGAACAGCAGAGGACCCAGTATTGAGCCCTGGGGTACGCCGTGGGTCAGGGTACACAGGTCTGATTTAGCACCATTGATTTCAACGTATTGCTGGCGATTGCATAGGTAATTAGTGAACCAAGCAAGAGGGACACCCGTGACTCCGTAATGATGCAATTTGTCAATGAGGATAGAGTGATTCACAGTGTCG
Organism: Nemertoderma westbladi; assembly: GCA_032718475.1. Lineage (NCBI taxonomy): Eukaryota > Metazoa > Xenacoelomorpha > Nemertodermatida > Nemertodermatidae > Nemertoderma > Nemertoderma westbladi. The sequence goes on from JAUCBJ010003709.1 coordinate 3,540, forward strand.
AAGGCCTTTGATAGGTCGATTGAGATACCCAGGGTCATTTTGTGGTTGTCTAAGGCTTCAGTTATGTAGTCTAATACACTGAGTAATGCATATTGGGTGGATCTGTTGTTTCGGAATCCGAATTGGTCGGGTGTAAGGACTGCTTGTTTAGTTATATACACAAGAAGTTGTTTGTATGCAAACTTTTCTATTAGTTTTGAGAAGAAAGGTAGGACTGATATAGGCCGGTAGTTTATAGGGATAGTAGAATCTCCAGATTTAAACACTGGAATCACTCGGGCAATTTTCATGATATCTGGGACAATGCCGGTAGCCAGGGAAAAGTTTATAATCAAGGTTAGAGGCTTAGCAATGTTCTTAATCGTGGGTATTATTACCTTGGCACCTAATCCATCGCACCCTGCACCAGCTTTGTGATTCAGTTTTTTTGTGATTTCAATTAACTGCTGTTCTGTGACTGCGGTGAAATCCCTTAGGCGGTGTGGTAGCATGGTATTAGTGAGGTAGTCTAATGGTGAGCAGTCATGGTTAGGGATTTCTGAGTCAAGTTTACCACCTACTTTACTATAATAGTCATTAAACACAGCAGCAATCTTTGTTGGGTTGGTGATGGCTTTTTTATTATGGAATATTAGTGATGGGGCTGAATTTTTATTTCGTTTATTAATTAGTAGGTTTATAGATGTCCATATTTTCTTCAGACTATTGGTATTTGAATCAAGAGCCTTATTCATGTAGTCATATTTTGCTTTCCTGATAATGGTTTTAAGTGCGTGTTGGTATTTTTTAAATTTTAGAGTATGTTCAGGAGAAGGATTTGTAATATGGATGAGATATAATCTGTCTTTTTTGTTTACACATCGTATTATACTTTCACTGATCCATGGAGTTAATGAGTTTGATACTTTTATGCGTTGGAGAGGAAAAAATGTATTGTATTGAATGCTATATTTGTTTAGAAACACATTATAGGCTTCATGGGGTGTAGCATCTATTGTATCATATACGTCTTCCCAGCTCACATTGCCCAGGCACTCATCAAATTCCCTGAGTTTTCAGTTGAATAGAATTTGCATATCATAGTCATTTGATCGCTTGATTTTCAGGTCCTTTCTGGGTACCGCTGATATATTTTCAGATACATAGAGTGCAATACCGCCTCCAGACTCTTCGGAGCGGCAGTCAAAGAATGGAGTGTAACCCGGGATGTCATATTTTGTAAGATCATGGCGCCGTTCATTTAGCCAACTCTCCGATATTCCAATGTAATTGAATTTAACGTCTAATTGATCAAGGTATGAAGTTATATTTTCAAAACTCGAGCACAGACTGCGTGAGTTGAAATGAATCATTGAGATATCATTGTCAACACTAGTAGTACCGGTATATTTACTATTAAAGTCGTCTGAAAAATAATATTGACAGTTGCGGATAGCAGAGTGGTCAGCAGTAAAGTTTAAATTTGGATTTATATCTCCATCGAAATCATTTTCATTATCAGCTGAAGTTTTGTAGGGTTCAAAATATATACTATCAAGAGCCTCGATATTTATTGTTCCTGGAATTCTATAGTCTGTAATTGTTAATTTGTATTCATCCTCATCTGCAATCCACTGAAATGGTAATGATGCAGCTATGCAGTGTGAACAGTACCAGGAATATTTCGAGTTTTGAAAACAACGGTAGTCAGACCTCAAATAATTAGACGAGATACATTTTAGGTGTATCCAGTTATTGCAGTGATCACAACAAATGGCCATTTGGTTTTTGCCTACCGTTACATTACAGGAACCACAAGGATATACAGTGCATATATTATTTTTCACATTTTCAGAGGGCTTCTTAGCCATGATAATTTTAATTACACATACATACAAATAATGAAAAGTTCATTAGTCATGTGAACCTATGTACTTACTTTTTACCGTTCACTTCGTTTTACCAGTACCGTTTCGTTGTTTCTGCTGTTGCTTCTCATTCCCCTTGGCAGCAGTGAGTGGTTTTAAATTGGGTTGGCGAGCGACGGGCTTCGGATATATCGGTGTGGTGGTATGCTTTGGATTCGGTGTAGCGTTGATCGTAGGCTTCGCTCCAACAGTGTTTCCCTCGTTCGCTTTAGCTTGGCCTATTCCACTGACCATCGGAGGTGTCCAAGCATTAACATCGTTAATGCTATTAATAATGATTGGTCGCCCTCTCTCGGTTGCTGCAAATATGCGGCCGTCGGTACTCCATACCATGCGACTTCCACCCTTCTCCTTTGCAGCTGTCAGGAGAGCCGATTTGCGTTTTGTTAATGAGTCAGACACGAAGATACCCGTTCCTTTAAACAATCGTCGATTTTGTATAACCTTAGCCTTTGCCCTATGATTGGTAAATTTAATAATCGAGAGATTTTTCCGTTTCGGTTCTCCGTCATCCGAATCGCGGGTTTTCTCTTTTTCCTGGTTCGTGACCGCTCTGTTTATTAAGTTGTGGCATCTATCGACATCATGAATACCCAAGTTAAGACCAAGTTTCTTATTTATGAAGTCGACGGCGTGGCGTGCAGGAAGGTCGATGTCGTCATCCCCCCGAGGAAGAGTAAAACCATGAAGAAGAACGCAATTGCGACGTGAATATTGTTCTTGGTCGTCTACCTCCAATGACAAATCATTGAGGCGTTCAGTGATTTTAGTGTAGTTGTCAGCGCATTTCGTCATATCTTTCTTCACGTGTGAAATCTCGTGTTCGATAGCCATGTAAACGTTTTGTGTAATATTTTCTATTACCGAATCTTTTAATTCTAGGCCCTTAGTTAGAGTTTCGACTTCGTTGCGAACCTTATCTTAGATAACTGTCTCTAGGTTATTAATGCTATCAGTTAGATTGCTTTTCTCTTCATCCAGGTCCTCTCTGATCTGAATTATTGTTTATTCGGATAAGCGGCTCATTGTACAGTTGCTGAGTTGTATCTTTGCTAGGCTTATAACAGCAGTATAAGTGTATACCAGTATAACAGTTTACCAGTATAGCAGTTAAAATATGTTACGTGTGTTAGTTAAATTTCCATACCACCCCATCAGGATAGCAATAATAATTAATAAACTAGGCTGGTTACTGGGTTAGGTAGGCCTATCAGCCTATTCTATAGATTCGATGGGACTACTACTGGTTGTGGTTGGGATAATATTCTACAAACAGTATACAGTACACATTATACTGCATAAGTATCATTGTTGCTCGTTATTGTACTTTATTATTTATCGTTATTTCTCATTGTTGCTCATTGTTGCTTATTGTTGCTCGTTATTGTAAGCGGTTTCAATTCCACTTCATTATCCACCAGAAAATAGGCTAGTGGCATTTTAAGCAATATGTTGGAGATACGAGATTACCAATATCAATCTCGTATCATAACCAACATTGGGGGGGGGGGGGGGGGCAACACAAGCCCCGAAGCCACATAGAAAGGAAGGTGAGAGGTCAAACCACCTCGAAGGGAATACAGCTAGTAGAGGCTAGCAGCGGAGGGGAAACACTCCCAGAGAGTGCCAAGGTGACAAGTAGTATATTAGCCAATAGAGGGGAGGGAAGCACGTGATAGGGAACAGGAAAGCATCCATTGGGTAGAAGGCCAAAGTAGAGTAGGAAGTGAAGCAATATTCAGTGTATCAGTTATATATATTATCAGATTGTTGGATTGGTATAATCAGTTGTGTTATTCAGTTTGGTGCAGACCAGCAATAATTATTAACCGCCATCGGCACTATCATACCAGTAACTTTATTTTATTAAAGTTAAACTTTATTTTGTTAACTTTAACTTTATCTGTATTTCTGCTGTTATTCAGTGTGCTATCATCGAACATTTTTCTAACATCGAGAGACAACAGTAACTCTATTGTTTTTCCCCAACAGCCTCGGCCAAAGCTGTTAGCACCATCCCCAAGCAGAACGGTGACGCATACTACAATTATCCGGTCGGGATCCCTGATCCCGTCACAGTCAATAATTACCATACTGCCATAAACTGTGACTGCCAGAGATAGAGACGGAAAGGAAAGATGAGCGAAGGAGAGCCCCGATTATCTGAGGGAGAGAGGATGCCGCCGCGGACCCCGGACGATACCAACCAAACGATCCGTGAGGTCCGTTTTGGACAGGGAGAACTAGCGAGTGAGAGAGCGAGGGGGGTCGCCACCGAACTGTTCGAACTGTGGTGATCCAGAGTTATGGAGCCTGAAGTAGTGTACGTAGGGCCTTACTTAGTGGATGCTAGGGGAATTATGTTAGTGGGTTGGGCGGATCCACACGACGGTGAACCCGAGGTTAACCCCAAGGATTCGGTGTTGTCGGTCAGTGAGAAGCAAGAATGACATCCTGGAGATGAGGACGGGAAGGTGCAAGATATCAGCAATAGCACCGGGATATGACTATGGGGCGACCATCGACCCCATCCAGGTAATAGAATCTATCAACATAAACACCAGGCGACCAACTAACATTGAGGTCGAGCAATACAGATTCCTGGACGAGATTGATTTCTCGATACCGGAAGTGGACGTCCGGAAGGCATCCATCATAGTAGGGATGGACTGTCCGACGGCCCACAAGAGAGTACAAACGGTCTTCGGAGAGGACAGGCAGCGTGATCCAATGGCAGTTCTCACACCATTCGGATGGACGCTTAGCGGCCCATCAAAACCAAAATTCCATTTAGGATGTCGGAGACATCGGGGTGCATGTTTGCAGGAACCATGAGAGAGGTGGAGGATGAATGAGCGGAGGAGCAGCTGAAGAGGCTGTTAAGACAGGACTTCGAAGGACTGAAGAAGACCGGGGTCAGAACCTCGGTAGAGGACAAGCAAGAAATAGAAAGCGTGAAGGAGTCAATGAAGTGCGACGAGGGATGGTACACCATAGGCATGGTGTGGAAACAACTGAGATTACTGTTACCTGACAATAAGGGGATGGTACTCACGAGGCTTCGCAAACTGAAGCAAACACTCAAATGGAGCTCCGAGAAGGATGACTACGATAAAGGGATGATAAAGAAGTACGTCGAGAAGGGATGGGCCGTGGAGTTACTGGTCGACGAACCGAACACGGACAGGACCTATTACCTGCCACTTCATGTGGCTTTAGACCCGAAGAAGGGTAAACTGCGGATGGTGGTTGACGCATCGGCCAAAACCAATGGCAAGAGCCTAAACGACTATCTGCTGGAGGGCCCCAGTATATACAACTCGGGGATAGAGGTCTTGTTGAGATTTAGAAATGGGAGGTACGCCTTCACGTGCGACATCGAAGGCATGTTCAACCAAGTCCGTGTGACGGAGGAGGACAGCGACAGCCAGCGCTTCCTATGGTACAACGGGGATGAGGAGCCGTCGGTGATACCGATGTACAAAATGGTGGTGCAAAACATGGGGGCCAAGTCGTCCTCATTTACGACGACTATGGCTGTAAGAGATACGGTAGAGGGGAAGGAGGGAAGGTATAGTGCCAAAGCGATCGACATGATTTGACATGGTTTCTATGTAGATGATGGGATGGAATCTGGAAATATGGTTGAAGAAATACTGGAGACAGGGCGAGAGGTTCGCGACATCCTGAAAGGATCCGGGTTCAACCTGACTAAGTTCCAGTCCAGCTCAGAGGAGTTCATGAAAGCCATAGAAGACAGAGTCAGCGGCCAGAGTCGACCATGGACAATCCCACAACAGCCAAGGGACAGGACATGGCAAACAAGAGAGTGGAGTCTCAGCAGAAGGCACTGGGGATCATGTGGAACCGAGAGACGGATGAGTTCGAGTATCAACTGAGCCAGGAGGGCGCAGAGATCCACACGAAGCGAGGCTATGTATCGTACATAGCAAGGATATACGATCCCTTAGGCCTAGCATCCCCATTGCTAGTCACGGGGAAGCAGATACTAAAGAAAGTATACAAGTTGAAGGACGAGTGGGATACGGAGGTCCCGGAAGAAATAAGTAAACAGTGGAGTAAGTGGACGAGAAGTTTAGAACAGATGGGGACGTACAGCATGCCACGCGCGTATTTCCCGGATGGGGACATGACGGAGCTGGACCTACACATGTTCTCCGATGCGTCTTTTGAAGCATACGGAGCGGTACTTTATCTGGTACAGCGAAAGGGGGCTCACAAGCCCAGACTTGCATTTAGTAAAGCTAAGTCGACGCCACCAGATTCAGCGTCAGTCCCAAAACTCGAGTTGACAGCTGCGAGGTTAGGAGTAAGGGCCACGGCCTACTTGATGGACACTATACCCAACATAGTGGAGACACACTACTGGACGGACTCCATGGTAGTGCTAGGGTGGCTGCATAATGAGAAGACGAGATACACTATATTCGTTGCGAATAGGGTAGACGAGATAAGGGCGATGACTGACTTAGAAAGGTGGCATTACTGCCCTACCGACGACAACCCAACAGATTTGTTATCGAGGGGCGTGGCACGCCACACTTTCTTGAAGAAGGAAGTGTTGTGGCAGCACGGGCCACACTTCCTGAACGATAAATCAGCCTGGCCACCAATGAGGAAGGTGGATCCGGGCTCAGAGGAAGTAGTAGTACCAGGAGAAGAGGGGGAAGATTCAGAAGGGGAAGAGATATACAGCCAGATGGTGAGGGAGATCAAGGAGGTGCCACCGAAATCAGAAGAACCATGCGACAACCCAACTGATAGGTTACTCAGTTACAGCTCCAGCTGGTATAAGACCAAGAAGTTGGTAGCATATTGGAGGGCCTACGGGGATTTCCTTAAGGGAGTTGGCAAGGATGCCAAGAAGAAACCAAACATCGATCTGGAGGGAGCGGCCAAAGCCGTGATAAGGTACGAGCAGAGAAAGAACTACGCTGACGAAGTGGATAGAGTTAGCAAGAAACAACATCTTCGTCGAGACAGTGAGCTCAACACGCTGTCCCCACAGCTATACAATGATGGGATTCTGGTGATGAACTCCAGAGTGCTGAACAACAATAGCCTAATCATCCCACCAAAACCCATAATCATTCCCAACAAATCGCCGATAGTCCACCAGATCATTTGGGACTCCCATAAGTCGATATTACATGGCAGCACCAACCAGACTCTCACAGAGGTACGGAGGACTTTCTGGATCACACAGTTAAGAAGAAGGTGAAGGCGGTAGTGGGGCAGTGCCAGACCTGCCGACGGACGAAAAAGGAGAAGGCCGTACAGGAGATGGTGCCATTACCGGCCAATAGAGTGAGACAACACGACCTGCCATTCACTCACTGCGGCGTAGACATGTTTGGGACGATTAATATAAAGGTGATGCGACACATGGAGAAACGCTACGGCATCATCTTCGTATGCAACAACACGAGGGCGGTAGGAATAGAACTCGCCCAGGACGCTATGGCATTGGCATTTATTAATGCCTTAGAGAGATTCAGAGACCGCAAAGGAGGAACAATCGCGGTAATTTATTCAGACAATGGGAAAAACTTCGTGGGAGCAGAAAACGAGTTGGCTGAGGCCTTCGACATGCTAGAGGGAGACGATCTCAGGACGGCTATGAGAAGGCAGCAAGTGAAGTGGGAAAGGAGGACGCCGTATGCGCCACATACCTTAGGATGTGTAGAGAGACTTGTGGGTAGTTCTAAGCGTCTAATGACGAAGTTGATGAACACCCACATGGTCACAGAGGACATACTAAGAACGGTGCTAGCTAAGTGTGAGGGAATCATTAATAGCAGACCGCTATATCCGGAGAATGACGACCCAGAATCACTGGATGTACTAACACCAGGACACTTTCTGATGGAGAGGCTGGCGACCATCGACATGCGGGGTGTAGACCCAGATGACATACACTCCCGACAGAGTTGGAAAGTGGCCAAGGCGATAAGCGCTTAGTATTGGAAAAGGTGGGTGGAGGAATACCTCCCCACATTACACAGGAGGAGTAAGTGGTGAAACGCCACTAGGGAGTTGAAGAAAGGTGACTTGGTGATCGTCACTGACGACACAATCATCAATAACCAGTGGAGGCTAGCGAGAGTGGTAGATACTTACCCCGACGAGGACGGAAGAGTCCGGTCGGTGGAAGTGAGGATAGGAGGCAAGATAGGAGCAAAGGACAGGAAGACCTACAGGAGGGCTGTAGGAAAGTGCTGCCTGTTGGAAGGGGCACCGTAGTTTAGTCGTCCAATGTGCTGGACTGAGGGGGGTGGGAATGAGGGCGAGACGCCCTTCCCACACAAAATATAAAAAATAAAATAATAATAAAAAAATTAAGAAGTGAGAAAGTAGAAAGTTAGAAAGTTAGAAAGTAATAGTAGTAGATAGTACGTAGCACTAAGTAGTAGTTAGAAAGTTAGCAGAAGTTAGTAAGAAGTAGTAGCTAGAAAGTTAGTAGAAGTTAGTAAGAAGTAACAAATCAGAAAGTTAGTTGAAGTTAGTAAGAGTAAGAGGAGAGTTAGAAGTTAGAGAACAGGGAGTGTGGTATAGAGACATACCACGGTAGTAGCAGGGTACACAGTACCGTAAGAGTTAGAGTTAGAAGTATAGGGAGTGTGGTATATAAACATACCACTGGAGTAGGAGGGTACATAGTACCGTTAGAGTTAGAAGAACAGGGAGTGTGGTATAGAGACATACCACGGTAGTAGCAGGGTACACAGTACCGTAAGAGTTAGAGTTAGAAGTATAGGGAGTGTGGTATATAAACATACCACGGGAGTAGGAGGGTACACAGTACCATTAGAGTTAGTAGAGTTAGTAGAGTTAGAAGAGTTAGTGGAGTTAGCGGAGTTAGTAGAGTTAATAGAGTTAGTAGTAAAAGAGTAGAGAATATGGTATATAGATATATCATACCATAGTGGCAGTAATATACATAGTAAGGAGAAAGTATACATAGTAAGTACATAGTAAGAAGCAAGTAGAAAGGTAGGTACGATAATAGCACAGAAAAAGGGAAAACGTAGATAAAACAAAATCTAAAATAAAGTTAGGGGATATTGGCACGAAAGAAGGAAGGGAGAAAGGCCATTACAGAACAAAACTTGTAACATCGTGTTTAACGGCACTCACTCAAATTGAGCCTTTGTAAGGCCCCACCTATTGGGTGAGCACGGGGAAGTTCATGATGGCTGAGAGGTTAGTAAGGAAGAGAAAGGCGGAGAGAGACTGAAGCGGGTGAGACCGGGAGTGACGAGTCATATCACCTCCGAGCGGGGGGGTTAAGGCGCGTCATGTAGACGAGCATATTATATAATGTATAATTGTATAATAATTAATTGTTATATATACCTCGTATATATATATATTATACAATATGTACCGTAGTCAAGTACAACCTTTTTCCAATTAGCTACTGGGACTGGGGACTAATTGACTAGAACGGCAGGATGAGACTTAGACGGATCCCACTAAAATGGTGCACACATGTGTGGGACCCAATAAGTGTATGGAGAATGAAAACGAGAATGGGGAATCGGGGGAAATATAGAGAGGAGGTGTTGACGTGCGTGGAAACTAGAGGAGTGCAATTCAAATGTATGGAGCGAGTTGTAAGATAGAGAGTAAGGGGCGATAGGGTCCACAAGAGTTAGAGTGGAGTGAGGATAGAGTGAGTTCTGAGCGAAGTGGTATAAAATTGTGTGAAAGGAGTCCGCAATTGTCTCGAACAGAGACGTCAGATATAATTATATTTATTGACCTATTGATATATATTTATCTAATAATTATTGACCGTCATCGGCACTATCATACCAGTAACCAGTTTATCTGTATTTCTGCTGTTATTCAGTGTGTTATCATCGGACATTTTTATAACATCGAGAGACAACAGTAACTCTATTGTTTTTACCCAACGGCCTCGGCCAAAGCTGTTAGCACCATCCCCAAGCAGAACGGTGATGCGTACTACAATTATCCGGTTGGGATCCCTGATCCCGTCACAGTTGTTGCACGTTGTTGTACTTTATTATTGCTCATTGTTGCTCATTGTTGCTCGTTGTTGCTCATTGTTGCTCATTGTTGCTCATTGTTGCTCATTGTTGCTCATTGTTACTCATTGTTGCTCATTGTTCTACTTTATTATTGCTAGATGTTCCTCATTGTTGCTCATTGTTGATTGTTGTTGCTCATTGTTGCTTATTGTTGCTCATTGTTACTTATTGTTGCTCGTTGATGCTCATTGTATCCCATTGTTGTACTTTACTATTGCTCGTTGTTGCTCATTGTTGCTCGTTATTGCTCATTGTTGTTCGTTGTTGCTTATTGTTGTTCGTTGTTGCTCATTGTTGTTCGTTGTTGCTCATTGTTGTACTTTATTATTGCTCGTTGTTGCTCATTGTTGCTCGTTATTGCTCATTGTTGCTCTTTGTCGCTCATTGTTGCTCGTTGTTGCTCATTGTTGTTCGTTGTTGCTCACTGTTGCTTTTTTTGCTCGTTGTTGAACATTGTTGTTCGTTGTTGCTCATTGTTGCTCCTTGTTGTACTTTATTATTGCTAGTTGTTGCTCATTGTTGCTCGTTATTGCTCTTTGTTGCTCATTGTTGCTCGTTGTTGCTCATTGTTGTTCGTAGTTGCTCATTATTGTTCGTTGTTGCTCATTGTTGTTCGTTGTTGCTCGTTGTTGTACTTTATTATTGCTCGTTGTTGCTCATTGTTGCTCGTTATTGCTCATTGTTGCTCTTTGTCGCTCATTGTTGCTCGTTGTTGCTCATTGTTGTTCGTTGTTGCTCATTGTTGCTTTTTGTTGCTCGTTGTTGCTCATTGTTGTTCGTTGTTGCTCATTGTTGCTCATTGTTGCTCCTTGTTGTACTTTATTATTGCTAGTTGTTGCTCATTGTTGCTCGTTATTGCTCTTTGTCGCTCATTGTTGCTCGTTGTTGCTCATTGTTGTTCGTTGTTGCTCATTGTTGCTTTTTGTTGCTCGTTGTTGCTCGTTGCTGTTCGTTGTTGCTCATTGTTGTTCTTTGTTGCACATTGTTGCTCGTTGTTGCTCGTTGTTGCTCATTGTTGCTCATTGTTGCTCCTTGTTGTACTTTATTATTGCTCGTTGCTGCTCATTGTTGCTTGTTATTGCTCATTGTTGCTCTTTGTTGCTCATTGTTGCTCGTTGTTGCTCATTGTTGTTCGGTGTTGCTCATTGTTGCTCGGTGTTGCTCATTGATGCTCGTTGTTGCTCGTTGTTGCTCATTGTTGTTCTTTGTTGTTCGCTGTTGATCATTGTTGCTCGTTGTTGTACTTTATTATTGCTCGTTGTTGTACTTTATTATTGCTCATTGTTGCTCATTTTTGCTCGTTGTTGCTCGTTGTTGTTCATTGTTGTTCGTTGTTGCTCATTGTTGCTTTTTGTTGCTCGTTGTTGCTCATTGTTGTTCGTTGTTGCTCATTGTTGCTCCTTGTTGTACTTTATTATTGCTAGTTGTTGCTCATTGTTGCTCGTTATTGCTCTTTGTTGCTCATTGTTGCTCGTTGTTGCTCATTGTTGTTCGTTGTTGCTCATTATTGTTCGTTGTTGCTCTTTGTTGCTCATTGTTACTCGTTGCTGTTCGTTGTTGCTCATTGTTGCTCTTTGTTGCTCATTGTTGCTCGTTGTTGCTCATTGTTGTTCGTTGTTGCTCATTGTTGCTCGTTGTTGTACTTTATTATTGCTCGTTGTTGTACTTTATTATTGCTCATTGTTGCTCATTTTTCCTCGTTGTTGCTCGTTGTTGTTCATTGTTCTTCGTTGTTGTTCGTTGTTGCTCGTAGTTCTACTTTATTATTGCTTGTTGTTGCTCATTATTGATCGTTGGTGGTCGTTGTTGCTCATTGTTGCTCGTTGTTGCTCGTTGTTGCTCATTGTTGCTCGGTGTTGCTCATTGATGCTCGTTGTTGCTCGTTGTTGCTCATTGTTCCTCTTTGTTGCTCATTGTTGCTCGTTGTTGCTCATTGTTGTTCGTTGTTGCTCATTGTTGCTCGTTGTTGTACTTTATTATTGCTCGTTGTTGTACTTTATTATTGCTCATTGTTGCTCATTTTTGCTCGTTGTTGCTCGTTGTTGTTCATTGTTGTTCGTTGTTTTCTCGTTGTTCTACTTTATTATTGCTCGTTGTTGCTCATTGTTGCTCGTTGTTGCTCATTGTTGCTCGTTGTTGCTCGTTGTTGTACTTTATTATTGCTCGTTGTTGTACTTTATTATTGCTCATTGTTGCTCATTTTTGCTCGTTGTTGCTCGTTGTTGTTCATTGTTGTTCGTTGTTGCTCATTGTTGCTTTTTGTTGCTCGTTGTTGCTAATTGTTGTTCGTTGTTGCTCATTGTTGCTCCTTGTTATACTTTATTATTGCTAGTTGTTGCTCATTGTTGCTCGTTATTGCTCATTGTTGCTCGTTGTTGCTCATTGTTGTTCGTTTTTGCTCATTATTGTTCGTTGTTGCTCTTTGTTGCTCATTGTTGCTCGTTGCTGTTCGTTGTTGCTCATTGTTGCTCTTTGTTGCTCATTGTTGCTCGTTGTTGCTCGTTGTTGCTCATTGTTGCTCATTGTTGCTCCTTGTTGTACTTTATTATTGCTCGTTGCTGCTCATTGTTGCTTGTTATTGCTCATTGTTGCTCTTTGATGCTCATTGTTGCTCGTTGTTGCTTTTTGTTGTTCGGTGTTGTTCATTGTTGCTCGGTGTTGCTCATTGATGCTCGTTGTTGCTCGTTGTTGCTCATTGTTGCTCTTTGTTGCTCATTGTTGCTCGTTGTTGCTCATTGTTGTTCGTTGTTGCTCATTGTTGCTCGTTGTTGTACTTTATTATTGCTCGTTGTTGTACTTTATTATTGCTCATTGTTGCTCATTTTTGCTCGTTGTTGCTCGTTGTTGTTCATTGTTCTTCGTTGTTGTTCGTTGTTGCTCGTTGTTGCTCATTGTTGTTCGTTGTTGCTCATTGTTGCTCGTTGTTGTACTTTATTATTGCTCGTTGTTGTACTTTATTATTGCTCATTGTTGCTCATTTTTGCTTGTTGTTGCTCGTTGTTGTTCATTGTTGTTCGTTGTTGTTCGTTGTTGCTCGTTGTTCTACTTTATTATTGCTCGTTGTTGCTCATTGTTGCTCGTTGTTGCTCATTGTTGCTCGGTGTTGCTCATTGATGCTCGTTGTTGCTCATTGTTGCTCTTTGTTGCTCATTGTTGCTCGTTGTTGCTCATTGTTGTTCGTTGTTGCTCATTGTTGCTCGTTGTTGTACTTTATTATTGCTCGTTGTTGTACTTTATTATTGCTCATTGTTGCTCATTTTTGCTTGTTGTTGCTCGTTGTTGTTCATTGTTGTTCGTTGTTGTTCGTTGTTGCTCGTTGTTCTACTTTATTATTGCTCGTTGTTGCTCATTGTTGCTCGTTGTTGCTCGTTGTTGCTCATTGTTGCTCGTTGTTGCTCGTTGTTGCTCATTGTTGCTCGTTGTAGCTCATTGTTGCTCGTTGTTGCTCATTGTTGCTCGTTGTTGCTCATTGTTGCTCCTTGTTGCTCATTGTTTCACATTGTTGCTCGTTGTTGGTCATTGTTGCTCGTTGTGCATTTTAGCACCTACCTTCTTTAACATGGAATCTATAATTAAATTGTTACTACTGTATGTCTAGGAAAGAATCACTCCAATGCTGACGAATGTGTTATTGCTTTATATCAAGCAGTATACCGGTACTGCGGTACTCAGACATCAGATCCACTGAACTCACTTAGCATCTGATTAATTATACTGCAGGTGCATAAGATGCAGCCAGCCATAACTTTTATAAAATTACAATAGCTCAAGATTACACTACACAGTAGGCCTCCTAATATGCAGTAACTATACTGTACATGTATAGGTTTGTACAGAAGTTACAGCAAATATGTGTGAGTTAGAGTGAGTTTAATTTAAGTAACGGTATACTGATCCATTATACAGTATTACTGTAGGCTCCTCTACCCATGGTACCGGTAATGGAAGAGGCTCGAAATTAGAGATTCGAGTTGTGTGTGTGTCATTAAGTCACGGGTGTGCACTGCTGGGAGCAAATACAACCGAGAGCTTGACAATCGACTCTCATCAGTCCCTATATGTTTGAGAACTTAATTTCACGGCACTACTTGATTTCCTTTCATCCTGAATCTAATTAAATTAAGTATCTCAAGTGGAGTCTCCTTAAATAGGAAATCAAATCAACAATCGATTTAGGATTAATGTAAAACCATGCATAAGATAACATTCGCATAGATTATTGGGAGAAGTTGTGTGAATTAGAAAAACATCATATTATTGTGCTGCAAGTTGTTATTTGATTGTTATTGATTACTCCCTAAAATTATAAGAGAAAAAATTTATTATTATTATTATAAAAAAAAGTATAACT
>JAUCBJ010003710.1:0-29393 GCA_032718475.1 Nemertoderma westbladi
CAACCACAACCATAGCCACAACCACAACCACAGCCACAGCCACAGCCACAGCCACAGCCACAGCCACAACCATAGCCACAACCACAACCACAGCTACAGCCACAACCACAGCCACAACCACAGCCACAACCACAGCCACAACCACAACCTTCAGCCACAGCCACAGCCACAACCTCATAGTATGCAACCTTGTGAGTTAATGTGCGGTCTTATGAGTAAAGGGCAAGAGATTAGACTTCATGTTGCCTCCATTGATTCACTCTTCTTAACTTTATAAAATAACTCCACCCTTATTTAAAGTTTTAAAAATTATGACTTAGTCGACTAATTTTCCAAAATATATTATAAAAAACATATAATGTCTTGAATAAATAGACCTAATAGCAATAAATATTGTTGGCAAATACATTAATAATACTAATATAATAATTAAGGATAAATACTCCTAATACCAATATAATTGTTATGGATAAATAGTTCTAATACTATTATGAAAGGAACTCAAACAAACAAATGTCAATAGTGTCCTCCTGCGCGGGCATATACTGTACGAGAGTTTTTCATCATAGGTCTTCGAAAATAAGTAAAAGCTGGTTGATTTTCTTTACTTTCATCTTCCCCATTAACCAACTGTTTCTTAATTTTATTCAATTGTTCATTAATTTTCAGTAATTTACTTTTATTTCCCAGAACCTGTCTTAATATCTCTTCTCTATTTTCCTCATTTTTCTTCCATTTGTTTAATAAATTTCCGCATTTGATTTTTGTTTCCTAATATTTGTCTCAATATCTCTTCTTTATTTTCATCATTCTCTTCTAAATGTTTAATAAATATCTGTAATTTAATTTTACTTCCTAGAACTTGGGTCAATGTCACCTCTTTATTTTCTTCATTTTCCTTCAAATGTTTAATAATTTTCCGCAATTTATTCTTATTTCCAAGTAATTGTCTCAATATTTCCTTATTATTATCATTTTCATCATCTTCTTCACTTTCCTGACCTTCACTTTCTTCGTCCTCTTCCTGACCTTCACTTTCTTCGTCCTCTTCCTGACCTTCACTTTCTTCATCCTCTTCCTGTTCTTCACTTTCTTCATCCTCTTCCTGTTCTTCATTTTCTTCATTCTCTTCCTGACCTTCGCTTTCTTCACCCTCTTCCTGACCTTCACTTTCTTCGTCATCTTCATGACCTTCACTCACTTCGTTCTCAACCACACTCTCTTCAACTTCATCTTGACCCTCACTATTTTCATTCTCCATCTCATCGTCCTCTTCTTCTTCCTTCTCCTCACTCAAATTCTGATCATTTTCTAGGGGTAACTGTTTTTGTATCCCTTTCAAAATATTCATAACTTTATGAAATTTATTTTCCATTGTCTGTTTTATCTTTAATATATCACGCTCAACTCTCTTTTTCTTTTCTTCTTCACTAAAAATATCATCATTATTTTTTAATTTCTTTGGTAATGGTTCCATTACACCTTCCTTTCTATGTATACTCATATGGCGGGATATACTGTCTCGTCTCATTTCTTTATTACAAACCAAACATCTTTCATAACTAGGCATTATATAGCAATGTCAATTGATATTATGAATTTTCGCTGAATGATTTTACAAAATTTTAAATAAATAAAACTTTTATGAAAATAAATAAAACTTTTAAAAATAAAAATTAGAGAATGAATGGGAATGCGGTGAATGGGGGCTATTATAGAGGGAGGCTAGAATGGAGTTGTGAAAAAAGAATAATCTATTGTAAACCAGATGTTTCTTGAATTTTTCTCAGGCGTATTTGTCAATAAAGTGGGTGAAGGTGAGGCTGTGGCTGTGGTTGAAGGTGAGGCTGTGGCTGTGGCTGAAGGTGAGGGAGTGGCTGTTAAATTATTGGCGTAAAGGTGATATATTCTAGAATGTTACTGGATAACAGTAACAACTTATTTCAGCGTTACACAATATAATTGCATTATGCATTAGGCTCATTCCATGCAAATGTCAACCTTTCAATATTCAGATTCTGTACCCATTTTAACCAATTTCTTGTTTCGACTCCCAGTATACCAAGTTGTTCACTTTGCTGAGTTGAATCTATAATTTCTAGTGTAGAAATATAATACTCCATTCGACGACACAGCTGTTCATATTCATTTTGATTTATACCGTCAGTCGGAATTCTGGAACACTTCAGTATTGCTTGTTCAATTTCGTGAAGAAATAACCCCGCAGGATCTGCTATACTGTATGTCTACTAGTACCGGTACAATATTCTCGCAACCTAACAAGTAACTTGAAATTCCCTCTACATACATTATTCTAGAATGCGCCTTTTTGTATTGGCCTATTGAATTCAAGGAATTTATAATAATGAGTGATTTTATACTGATGTGCTATGACAAATACTGAAAGATAATTCAGTAAATACTGAAAGATAATTCAGTAAATACTGAAAGATAATTCAGTAAATACTGAAAGATAATTCAGTAAATACTGAAAGATAATTCAGTAAATACTGAAAGATAATTCAGTAAATACTGAAAGATAATTCAGTAAATACTGAAAGATAATTCAGTAAATACTGAAAGATAATTCAGTAAATACTGAAAGATAATTCAGTAAATACTGAAAGATAATTCAGTAAATGCTGAAAGATAATTTAGTAAATACTA
Source organism: Nemertoderma westbladi (assembly GCA_032718475.1). NCBI lineage: Eukaryota > Metazoa > Xenacoelomorpha > Nemertodermatida > Nemertodermatidae > Nemertoderma > Nemertoderma westbladi. The sequence goes on from JAUCBJ010003710.1 coordinate 2,668, forward strand.
AAAGATAATTCAGTAAATACTGAAAGATAATTCAGTAAATACTGAAAGGTAATTCAGTAAATACTAAAAGATAATTCAGTAAATACTGAAAGATAATTCAGTAAATACTGAAAGATAATTCAGTAAAGACTGAAAGATAATTCAGTAAATACTGAAAGATAATTCAGTAAATACTGAACGATAATTCAGTAAATACTGAAAGATAATTCAGTATTACTGAAAGATAATTCAGTAAATACTGAAAGATAATTCAGTAATACTGAAAGATAATTCAGTAAATACTGAAAGATAATTCAGTATTACTGAACGATAATTTATTAATTACTAAAAGATATTGTAGAACAGTGAAAGATATTAATTATTACTGAATGTAAATTTATACTGAATAAAAAATATTAAAACACTGAATATTGACCCTAAAGAGACGCCATACAAAACAATCATATTTTCTAATGAAATCATTTGCTGTCAATTAAAACAACGTTGTGTCTAAAAATTCAGTGCTCATAATCTGCTTACATCATAATGTCCCGCACTTTACGCTGAACACCATATTTTGTTTGTACAGGATAGAAATATTATAATAGAATGATGATATGTCGTTTGTAAAGCACAAATATATGTATCTTTAATCTGGAGTACTTAGTTTGTTTGTGGTGTTTCGTGTTATGTGGTAAACAGGTGTCCCGCACTTTACGTAAAGTGCGGGACAAAAAGTAGAAATATCAAAGGATGTAGAGTAAGCGTGCATTTAGATGGAAGAACTTCAACTGGAATAATCATAACAGACATAATAACTTCATATCAATATCTGATATTAAGACACTAAGAAAAAATGCATGAAAATCACATATATTTCAGTAAATATCCTCAAAATTTTAATTCCTATTTGTATTAGCTTATTCATACTCTGAATAATATTAGTAGGGCTGCCATTAACCCCTTCCTGGCTGGAGCGTACTGCATATGCCACGGCCTAGACCATACATGGTAAGCTACTATTTATTAACGGTTTTATGGGTGCACTAAAGTTCCAGGTCTAATCTGGCTATTTAATCTGTATTACATTAGGCCTACAGCGCACTTAAATGGTAATTTTACATAAGCCTAAAATAATATTGAACTGCCTGGAGGTAATACTGTAATACAGCAAGTAGGAGCCACGCTGTACTAGGGCTTAGGCTAAGGCCACCAACAAAAATGATACAAACAAATTTGCTATCGCCATGCCTACACTTCTGTTTTACTTACAGTATTAGGCACTATAATATGTTAACCTCTATTTGTTTTTCTACTCCATTGGGGGGTATTCGTGCATTGTCAGTGGTGGATGGCAGAACAGAACAATGATTTTGCGCCATTCTTTTCATGCTGGGGCCGACTTTGAGAAAGGACAAATGACAAACTTTGTTTGAAACTTTGTTACGTTATTTATCGCAATATTGGAATGCTAGAATGGCATATTAAAGCCCTTACAGCCAAATGTTGGAGGCCTATTAATTATATCTATAATCCCCCCCCCCCCCCCACCCCCTCCCGCCTCTTCACAACTGTGCAATGTGCTGTGCACTGTACTAAAGGCCGGTGTCACAAGGAAATCAGCCCCCCCTAGAATATGCCCCCCCGGGCATTATTTCCTAGGATATTATGTCCCCCCGGGCAATTTTTCCTAGGAAATTTAGCCCGGGGGGGCATTTTCTCCTTAGGAAATAATGCCTCCCCTCAGGAAAATTAGCCCCCCTCAAAAGTCTGAAAACTGGTACGATACCGGTCTGCTGGTAGCCACTTTTAATCTACCAACTGCAGAACTTGTAATAGTTGGAAGAATAGTACGGTACCGGTCTGCCGGTAGGCAGTAGGTAAGCAGGTAAGGCAGTAAGGGATGTAGAACAGCATACTGAAGTATCTAAGTCAGTAGGCTACTGTAGTAAGTACTGGTATAACAGCAGTGCGAGTGTGTGGTGTTGTGTGGGCGTCGAGCAGCTCCAAGCTTTTTTAAGTCTGTAACCTGCTCCTTTCCCTGATTTGGTAAAGTGATTGTTTATTTTTTTGGTTAGAAAATCCCGCCTCTGTAACCTGCTCCTTTCTCTCAATTGGTAATGTTATCGTTTATTGTTTTGGTTAGAAAATCCCGTCTCTGTAACCTGCTCCTTTCCCTGATTTGCTAAAGTGACTGTTTATTGTTTTGGTTAGAAAATCCCGCCTCTGTAACCTGCTCCTTTCCCTCAATTAGTTAAATGATCGTTTATTGTTTTGGTTAGAATTTAGAAAGGCATGCCTCTGTAACCTGCTCCTTTCCTTCATTTGGTAAAGTGACTGTTTATTGTTTTGTATAATTTTTGTAAGTTTTACATTTTAGTAGTAAAAATAAGTTTTGTTTATTGTATAATTCAGGGGGGGCATAATTTCCTAAGGGGGGGGGCATTTTTTCCTAGGGAAATTTGCCCGGGGGGGCATTTTTTCCTAGGAAAATATGCCCCCCCGGGCACATTTCCCGGGGGGGCATATTTTCCTGTTACACCGGACCTCCAGTGGAATTGTATGCTTTAAATACTTGAACATTTACTTGACAGGCAGTCACATGTAAACATGTACACAGTACTGTAGTAAGGAGCTTTACAGGACCAACTACTGTAAGTTTGGTAGGTTAGGTTTAGTATTTTGGTTAGGGTTAGTTGCATTGTCATTCATCTTCAAGTTCAAATTATATGTAGCAATCTCACTGAAAAGTTTATAATTATCACTTATTTAGTCGGAATAATGTAATAATTAACGATTTAATTAATGTGTTTATAAATGATAAAATCTCACGTGTCCCGCACTTTACAGTGAAATGTCCCACACTTTACATGACTTTGCTGCACTTAAACTACTCCCCTGTTTCATTGATGTTACCTACAAGCTTACTAAAGGCTAATTTATTTTCCCTACATATCTAGGAACATCACGGAACAAAAGTTTTTCCACTAACTTTACTCAATTCGCTGAACTTTAGCAAAGAATTTGACAGTTGGGAATTTCACTTTCGTACGCGTCCCGCAAAATTTTTTGAAGCAATAATTCTGAGAGACTGCTGCAGGTTTTCCAAACTACTTTTTTTTACTGAACAGATAATTGGTTTTTCAAAGAAACACAAGCATTATAATATTTTAGTTCATTTTCATGATGTACAGTTCTAAAGTATGCACAAAAAGTCGTACGAATGTCCCGCACTTTACATGGAATGAGCCATTATTGCATTATATAATATAATTTTATTCAATTTTACATTTTATTCTAGAATGTTTCTACTTAAAAATTTTTTGATTTTTGATTTTTTGAAATTTTTTGCTAATTTTTGAGGTGAATATACAGTTTACCAGGTGAATAATAATTATTTATGATATGGGAAAAAAAGTAGAACCTTTTTTCATTATTCTCAAGGCATCTTATTTACCGAGCGTTAGCGAGGTTAATAAAGGGTGGAGAGAATATTGAAAAAAAAAAAAAAAAATTCTAAAAAAAATTTCTACGTTTTTTTCCCATGTAATACGTAATTTTATTCTTAAATTTGTACTTTCTTGTTGCTTAATACTGTAATAAAACATAGCGATATACTGCAGTACAGTTGTGTTACAAAATAAATTGAACTAAAGTATTTAACTATATTGCTTCCAGAGTTACTGCGATTCAAATTATTGTACTCTTCAACTCTCGATGTTACCTTACTCAATGTTAAATAATTTAGTGTTATCGAATATTTATTACGTAACTAGAGAACCGCTTAACAACATAAACCAATATTGGATATTAAGTTCCTGTTGATTCCTGTTGATTACTTTTTTCCCTAGGGAAAAAAAGTGAAACTTTTTCTCCAGATTTTGGGGTATATTCGAGCGAAAAAGTGACAATTTAAGAATAAAAGTTATTCACTTCTAATTAACCAATAGAATTATAGAGAATGTAAGAAGTAAGTGATAAACTGTATTATTGTTGATTATATAGATGTATATAATTTGTTTGCATTGGTTGGTTTCGGGTTTTATTCGATGATGCACTGCTCTTTAATTAAGTTTTTGCAACATTTCCGAAATATTACATATAAAAGGTCTTTGTTGAACCTGAACCCACCACTGATATTGAAACTCCTTAACCCTTCAGCGAGATTACCCGAAAGAAGTACATCATTCAGATCAAATTCTATAAAGCGGTGCATTCTTCCATCTATATCATAAGGGTTAATCATGTTAACGTTAATCGACAACATAGCCAAGAAAGGGAAGCTTCGCAAGGCTATTATAAGATCACTGCCAACACGTTCATTTGACAGAGTAAGGGTTTGAACAGAATTCATTACTGGAACCTGGGCATTTTCTACATCAATATTGTCGAGAGTCAATTCCTTTAAATTAGGGAACATAACATCTAAATCAACCAATGAAACTTTGGAAAATCCAATTTCAACACGAATGATCTGCGGTAATGTAATTCCTTTCTTGACGGCTTCAGAAATATATCCATCAAATCTGGGTTTATAGAAACTTAACTCCACTAAGTTAGTAAAGACCAGTAGGTGGTCGAATAATTGACATTCAAATTCTGCTTCAAATGATTGATCGACATGTTGAAAATCTAAGTTTAAACTCTCAACTGAATCCTTGCAGTGGGGGAGAACGAAGTCTTTAAGAAGGTCAGAAATAGAGTTAGGACGATAAAATGGATAAGTTATCCATATACTCCGGGGATTACTAGACGCTAAATTAAAGTTCATAAACTTGAACTCCGTTTCGGATGGATTTATTCCACGTTCAATTAAACGCATTAGTAAAACAATTGTACATTTTCTATCTGTAATGATAGACACTTGGGGTATTAATACTTGTAAATTAATCAGAACATCGACTGATATTTGGTGACATTCAGTTATGACCAAAGTTTGCAATCTTTCAAGTTGGGAAATGATATGAAATCCAACATATGTGAATGGAATACTTAATGTTTCCAGGTTTGGACAACGTCGCACGATATCATTGATGCAGACTGTGTCAACACATGTTTCAGCATTTATCTTCAGAGTAGTGAGTCGAGGGAATTGAACTGAAGTACAACTGGTACTTCCACCTTGACAGCCCCAGATAGCCATCAACCTGTTCTTTATAGCTGTGAGATGAGGGAATTCAACAGTACCAGAGGTACCAAAACCCATGGTAGACATATCTTCTTTGCATATTTGGATACCACACAGATTCAATACTCTCAATCCTAGAGACATCGTGGGTAACCATGTTAATAGAAGGGGGACTACAACAGGGGGAAATTGTTCGCCAAACACTTTATCTCCGTCTATTATAAGATCCAGAGGGAAGAAACATTGCTCCAAAAATATATCCTTGTAGGACCTCATATAGACACCCAGGAACCCTTTCGATATGCGAATGTGGTCTATATCATCTGTCCCCCTATAATATATGCCTCCATATGCTGCTAGTACATAGGAGCGGAGGATATACTTTCGAAGGGACATGCGAATTCCTGGTGCAACATTGACTGTCATCCAGTTAGAGATAGCAGCTGTCATAGTAATAACGCCATTACTGTCCCTATAGACTTGTTTTCTATGATTCGCAATCAGTATAAGTTTCGCCAATGTCCGGGTGATGTTGGTATAACATATTTCCTGTAACGTTAGGATACGACCCCTCGAGTTCGGTATAACCAGTGCATTAGACACTGTTAGAGTATCAATGTCCATGGTAGGCAGCTATTACGAAATACTAATAACAATGTGGATAGAACTGGTAACCACATGAATAGTATACAGTTATAAGTTAATAATACAGAAAATATAACTGTTTTATATACAAAGTTAGAGGAACCTATGTAATTGGTTGAAAATTATATTATTATGTAATTTCGTCATTGTTTACGTCATGTCTGTATGTTGCAATCTAATGAGGATATGAACTTTATCCAAATAAGTAATAATAATAATATTTGCCTTTAGGAAACAGAGACTGGTCTTATCAAAGCCCCTGCTCCTACTGTAAGCGCTGAAACAGATAAGTATTTAATTTAAAGTCTACAGCCTGGCGATATTCAAATAATGATAGTCTCCTCATGACAATAAGGTATTACAGGTTGATGATTTCGAGTATAAGAATGACGTCATTGTCTCTCATCTGTGCTGTAGTGTATTGTGGGTTTGCCTATACTGCCCGGGGGTAGAAAAAACTTTGGGAATTTACAGTAGTTATAATTTCAGGGCTGGGCTGGTCCGAATTTCTTGCTTTTGAGCCTTTTTCAAAAGTGGTCACCCTAAGCATTGAAATATAGATCGTTAATTAATGCATTTTTTATGATAGAATGTTGTATATAATAGATTAAAGTTTGGGAATCCATTAGTGATTGTTTATCTAAACTGATAATTCGTTTCTACTGAGTAGGTGTATTAGGGAAGGAATTTCATAAAATTTCAAGAATTACAAACAACATTGAAAAAAGTATTACCAGAAGGAGTCATTGTATCTCATTTTGAAAAAATCAAAAGTACAGTAGGAGAGTATTATGGCATGATACCAAGTCCAAAACTCAAATGTTCCTAACTCTGATGTAAATTGCAATAATACAATGGCTTGTCCAAATTTCAGTTCCGTACGTTACTGACTTAATAATCTTTATCACAGAAGTGGTAAATGCAAAGGGAAGGCTTTGTAACCTTCAAAAGTTATACTTTATGTCATGGTCCACAACTGTATATAATATCAGTCCGGAATTGTGGATTCCAGCAGATTTATTGGAGATCAGCTATTTTCAGTTATTTTCCATACATTACCTAGCGTTTTTCCATACGTTACCTAATGTTTTTCCATGCGTTAGCGTTTTTCCATACGTTACTAAATTTATTAACAAATTAAAACATCTTGTAACATTTGTTACATCGAGATTCTACGACTTGTGGATACATGTTTTAAGATCAAAATTTTACGGGGATTCTAAATTTGATAATTTTGAGAGGGTTGAAGCTACCTGTGTTTTACAATTGTGCTATTTAAAAAGTGCAGTATGAATATATTAAACCAATCGAAACAAAAAACAATAATAATAATATGAATAATATAATAAATCTCTTTTATCATAATCATCAACATCAAAATACAGTTTTGATGTCGACTGTGGCCTGGCCGCTGTTTCCCCTGACGCTTAAAAAGTATTCATAACCATCAGCTAGGGTTGCTGTCTTCCTGGGCTGCCTCGTGCAATTATATTTTATAATCCGCGAGTTGATGAATAAAAGAGATTTATTATATTATTAATATTATTATTATTATTATTGTTTTTTGTTTCGATTGGTTTAATATTTTCATACTGCACTTTTTAAATAGCACAATTGTAAAACACAGGTAGCTTCAACCCTCTCAAAATTTTCAAATTTAGAATCCCCGTAAAATTTTGATCTTAAAACATGTATCCACAAGTCGTAGAATCTCGATGTAACAAATGTTACAAGATGTTTTAATTTGTTAATAAATTTAGTAACGTATGGAAAAACCTTAAAATTACCTAGGAAATATACAAGGGCCAATATACAGGGCCTACTCAGACACTTACAATAAACCTAATATAATGGAAATTAGTTTACAAACTTGGGAAATTAGTAGACAGTGGCACAAAATATTAATTTTAAAATGTACGATCAGCTACGTCACCTCTTAGCGCGCGTAACGTGTTAATTTTATTTCGCTTAATTTTGATTTAAATGAGTTGAAATTATAATTGATGATTTCTTTGTGGGGTAAATTGTTCCAAAGTTTGATTAGTGATATGATGAAACTCTGATGTCCGTATTTATTTCTAGTTCTCGGTTGTACTATTTTGATGGTATGATTATTGATTATTCAAACGAAAATCGTTATTTATTATTTAAGTGAGGCAGCGAAATTTTGAGAAAAGGTAGTGATAATTTAAACATATAACGATAAAAAAAAATAAGGCCGAAATATTCGCGGCGGGCAGATAATAACGAAGATTTGAGGTACACTTTAAGCAACGTCCTCAAATAGGTTAGTGTGGACTTGCCCAGTGGAGACTACAATATAATATGTCAAAGAATATTATTCTTTATTCAGTTCTGCAGTTCACTTTTTATTCATTATTCTGCGATTTAATTCCTTACTTCACTAAAAAAGGACTGGCTTAATAAAATAAAGGACTGGCTTAATAAAATAAAGGACTGGCTTAATAAAATAAAGGACTGGCTTAATAAAATAAAGGACTACTATTGGCATAAACACTCGCCTGTTGGATTAGGTTCAAGGCGTACTATATACAAGGCCTTATAATTTTCATAAATTAACAAATAACATGGTAAGGACCCAGCTCATATTTTTGTATTATATATTTTTGGTAGGGCCTTTAGGGCACAGTGCATTATTTATTTATTTAGTTTAGTGTTTGTTTCGGTGCGGTATATTCAGGTGCTGTTTGATTCGATGCGGTTTGTTGTTTTTGCTGTTATTGTCCATTGTGGTTTGTGTCTTTGTCTGATAAGTCGCGTAGCGGCTGGGGGCGAAAGCCCCGGACATTAAAGATTTACTTATCTTATCTTATCTTACTATATGCCTTCAGACACCCACCCCCCCCCCCCCCCAGAATTTTTATTTTTCCTTTCAATCTTTAGCTACAAGCGTTTGAAAAGGGTTTTCTTGGAAATATTTTACCAGTTACACTGCAGTTATTCATGAACCTTTATCGTGAATTGTTGGTACCCATAGAAAGCTAACCATGCAAAGGATTCCAAAAATATAAAAATAATTGAATTTAGTTGGAAAATAGCTGAGGTATGAGGGTTCAAAAGTTTCATGGTTTTGCACCTGCGCGAGGCTGTTTTATTCTATTAAAAAAAAAAACTATATTTTAGAACATTTTGTTTATGTATGAATAGCTACATAATAGTATGTTTAAAGAAGCATTGCATTGTTGCCCAGCTATGTATGGGATAAACAAAACGTTCCAGAATATGATCTATTTATTAAATAGAGAAGGGCGTGCAGGACGGGAAACAAATACATGCAACTTTTGAACGCTCATATCTCAGCTATTTCCCAACTAAATTCAGATTATGTTACATGTTTGTAATCCTTACATGGCCAGCTTTCCATCAGTACCAACAAATCGCGATAAGGTTCAAGAATAACTGAAGTGTAACTGGTGAAATATCACCGGAGACACCTTTTTCAAACGCTTGTAGCTAAAGATAGAAAGTAAAAATAAAAATTCTGGCTCACCCAGGAAGGAGGAGGGAGGTGAAACTATCTCTGTTTCAAATTTCAAGCAATCTCATTAAGATTTGTAACAATGAGTCCGCTTTGATTTATTGGTATCACAGGACCGAGCGGCTCACGGTTTGAGGTTTCCGCTATGCGTTATTTCGTAAACATGTCCATTGTGCGCATTGCGGTCTTCGCACACACAAGGCTCCCACCCAACCTGGAGTTCTTTGCGAGCACCTCACCGATAATCGTATCGAACTTTATTGTCCGCGTTAATAACGACCATATCTTCTTCTCCTGTTTGGGCTAGAGCATGAAACAAACGTCACCCGATATATTCGATCGTGGGAAGGATGCGCAGATCTCAACATGATTACCACGTTCCGATACGCCACAGCGAAAGCTCACCTCGGTTTATACACAGTTGCCCCCTTTACCTGCGCGACAGATATTCGGCGTGCTTGGCTACCGAGTTATGAGCTCCTCAACCGTGTAGCCTCCTGCATGAACACCCGCTTCGTCCGATGCTTCCTTCTCGAGATACACCCAGAGCGCGCGATGTCCTATGACATAATAAAGTTTATTAGTGACGCTCCATTTTATGGTCCACAGTTCCTGTAAGGACATTCCGAGCTGTTCCTTCAGCGTCGAGTTTTCAGCGAACACGCTCAATGCGAAAGACCAATTCTTCACACTGTACCCCTGAGAATTTTCCTTGGCAAGCAACCCCTGTTTGGTGTCGTTACCCAAACTGTCTCCTCCGGACCAGTGCAAGCTGCTGTGCGGAAGCGCTTAGCCGCTCCTCCGGGATTAGAGATCCGTTGACCGGCTGTCGACTTGGGCGCAACGAGACCCGCTGAGTTCCTATCCTTGCCTAGTACCTCCACAGGGACATATACCGACCGTCCGACTTCCCCGACACCAGATGCGGTAGATCCACCCCAGCCCCAATAAGACGCTTTCAAACGATGACATTACGTTACCCGCACCCCAAATGCCTGTGAAGAAGAGAAAACGGCTATTTATGTGAAATACACCCAAGCATTCCAAGCGAAAGCAATGATATAAGATTACTACCCATTAGCCTGTCAATCTTTATAAAATCACAGTACTCGTTCGTCAACCATTAAGTACGTTATAAATCTGCCATATTTGTAAATAATAAACAATATGTATTTCCCATTAGAAGAGTGAAGCTCAATACATTAGTCGTATTTATGTAGTTTCATATTTGAAGGATAATATGACCCAATACTTTCATACTTAGTACACAGATTAATTTACCAACCTACCATATTTGTAAATATATCAAACTCTAACGTTTGCTTGAAAGGTCGTTTAATACTTATTTAGTCCTACCGGAAGTGACTCAACGAACTTTATTTTTTTATATGTGGAAATTGATCTACCCTTAATTAATTTCATTTAACTATTTAGTTAGATCATTTATTGTATTTTATCGTATGTAGTAAGTATCCAATATCGACGTTGCCTTTAACCTCTGAAAGATTGTACATACCTCCTTCCATACAAATTTCTACAAAAAAATCAATATTGTGTTATTTATAGAATAATTGTTGAACTTGTACGTAATTTTAGGGAATGGTTTTGATGCACACGCTAACTGCATATCGAAATCTTATATTTTTATCAGAGAACTATTCAACTTCTGAGTGCATAATATTTTGTGTCCAATCTGTGCTATATGCCACTGTTGAGCTTGTTTATCCATTGACCAGCATCGGTTGCCGTAATTCTAAAGCTCTTATTGGTTGCCATACTTTATGATGTTCTTGCGCCTTATTGGCTGCTTCTATTCTTACAATGTGTATAATAGTCAATGTTCCTCCTGCTATTATTTTAGGCTTAACCTTATACCATCTGAAGCCTGTTACGAGTTTATGTAACTAGCAGGGATCTATAAAATTTCAACTTGCTGTGCACATTAAATTTTATCATTATATTATATCAGCGTATTATAGTTATTATTATTGCCTTATATTGTTAATGAATATACAAGACCAAGGATGACACCAACTTGCTTTCCACCCAGTGAGTGCTGATTGTAACCTGTCTGTAATAGATTCGGTTCATTTAGTGCGAGTGTGTGCGTCCATAATACTGCAATATTATTCACCAACTTGTAACTATAATCTATCGATACTATGATGTGTGCAGTACGAGTGAGCTGTGCGCTTACCACGCACTAGATCTAACATAGCATCTTACCTGTAATATAAATATGTCACACGTACATTTTCCACCGACAACACAACATAACGGAACGGTTTACACGTAAATATTACACTATCCTCTTGAAGCAGTTTTTAGTGCCGAGGCTATATACTTAAAGTAATTGATTGTACCTTCAGACCAGATATACATATTAGATGATATATATATATATACATAAACATTCGTGAGTGCTCCTGCTACGTGGCAGGTATCCCAAGGCACTTGATAGCACTCACAAGAGTTACAAACAAACTCTCTTTGGCCGATGTGGGGTTAGCCTCCCGTAAAAGCCTTGACAATAATAATAATTGTAAAAATATAAATAACAAAAATAATAATAATAAATATACAACGAGTAAAAATAATGCGAGTAAAAACAACCAAAAGTTAAAAATAGTACTATAAACTCCCCATCCTCGCACTATAATATAAGACGTAAAATCACATCCAATAACGATAAAGTGCAATTCTTGTTGATTAACTCCAGGAGCCTAGTAAAGAATGTACATAAGAAATTGTAGAAGGGTGCAAAATGTTTTTATTTGTGTCACTGAAACCTGGATGAAACGTCACGTCAGCGATTTTGCAGTTACAATTCCAGGGTATAAAATCTTTAGAAGGCATCGCACATCTAGGAGGGGGGGGGGGGGGGGGGGGGGTCCTTATATATATACCAGTTACTTTAAATTCATCCTTAAGAGAAGATATTAAATATGGTTGTACTAAATCACTCGAGTCATTGTGGGTCCAAGTAGGTAATCTACTGGTCTGCTGTGTATACAGCCCTCCCAGAGCAAGTAAACACAATTTTCTAAAAAATATATTCAACGAAATTGAAACTGCACAAATCCTGGACAATAAATCACGCATTATTGTACAAGGTGATTTTAATATCAACATGCTTATAAAAACAGCTCGTTCAAGTCAATAACACAATATTCTTGCCACTCACAATCTTTCACTTTTAAACACTACTGAGCCAACTCGCGTTACCAAAAAAAACCAGTACTTTGATTGATCTCATATTCACAGACATCAGTAGCGAATTAACAACTGACTGCTCCGTATATCCTTGTTCCTTTTCTGACCATGATTATACACTTACTGCTTTTGATATAAATCTTACAAAAGAGAACGCTTCCATTAATAAATCCTCACATAACAAATCAAAAACCATAACTTATCGTGATATGAAAAATTTAGATGAAAAAGCCTTTCTTGGCAACATTTCTTCATTGGATTGGAGTCGCCTGTGGGGCGAGACACGTAGTCGGCGAGCCTTGGCATACGGTTCATATAGGGCAAATGGGGCATGTCCGTCTGTCTGTCTGTCTGTCTGTCTGTCTGTCTGTCTGTCTGTCTGTCTGTCTGTCTGTCTGTCTGTCTGTCTGTCTGTCTGTCTGTCTGTCTGTCTGTCTGTCTGTCTGTCTGTCTGTCTGTCTGTCTGTCTGGTAAATGTTTGAACGCGAATATCTCGGCATCGCTGGTTCGGAATTGAACCAAACTTAGTAGGTAAGTAGTAGAGAGAAAGTTTAGAAAGTTTGTAAAGTTTGGTGAAAAATCATGCAGTCTGACGTCAGCTACGACAGATTATGTGGTTTTTAGAAAATGTTAAATTTCTCGGGAAGGCCTCATTTTCCTGAGCTGAAATTTTGGTGGCCTGTAGAGAATCATGAAGTCTATCTTTTACGAAATTGAAAAGTTAAGACATTTAATTGGGGATCCGCTAGAGACTCAGAAGTAATGACATAGGCCTACCGGTACGGTACTGCTGTACAGTGCTGCACTGGTAAGTACGAAATTGCAGAATAACAATTTGACACCACCTAGCGGATTAACATATGATTGTATATCGAATGAATACATTTATAGCATGGGATATGGGGTCCAAACTAGACATGCCCCATTTGCTCTATATGAACCGTATGCCAAGGCTTGCCGACTACGTGCTGCGCGAAGTCCCCACGAACGTGTATACTTTGTATACAGCCAATGACCAGTATAATTTATTTGAAGATAATATAACTAAGATTTTAGATAAGCACGACCTTACAAACGCAAAATTGTGCAAAACACCAAATTAATTGAAAACTCTCTATGGTCAACTCCCTACTTACAATAAGCTACAGCAGGATAAATAAGATTTTTTTCAAACTTGGAGGGAAAACAAATGTATGAGTAACTACGATAAATACAAAACTGCACGCAACAAATTCAATACTGAAAATCGTAAGTGTAAAAATAATTTTGTCAAACAGCGTTTTTTAGATAGGAACACGGCAAAGTCAAAATGGCGAATATTAAATGATATACTTAACAAGAAGTTGTCTGTAATTCCCATCCTTCTATTAAAACAAGGGGCAAATCTCCAATTACCTTAATTACTGATTTATTTGTTTAGGAGAATTTGTAGAAATTTCACAAATGTAAATAAATCTATGCTATCAATTATCCCAGCGGTTTCTACAGTACAAGACAGTCAATTTCAAAGCAAAGCAAATAAATGTTGTAAAACGTTAAATAAACGTTGAATACCTTAACGTTACCCAAAAGTGAGAAATAACATTTATTCAACGTCCATTTTTAGTTATTAGCATTACGGTAATACAAATTACGCAAAGTGAACCTTTATACTACATTCACAATTTTATATTCATTCACAAAATACAACAAACGAAAAATGAACATTCATTTAATCCATGGTACGTTCAGTGAACTATTTTTGCTACCTGGGTAAGTGTTTTTCTATTGTTTAATGTTTAGCAACATTAGTAGCTATTTTTTCTGTTGTTAGCGAGTCATTTAAGTTTCATTATTGTTTTGTTCAGAAATGGAAAAAATTAGGAAGCACGTCACCGGGTTTTCAACCAGCGCTATAAGTACCTTTTGCCCTATCTGACCTCATCTTATTTTTTCAATTTCTGAACAAAACTATATTTTTACATCATTAATTACAGTTATATTAATAGCTAAACTCCAATTCTTTTGATAACCTGTTTCAGGCACCGTTTTAGAATTAATTAACAAATAAACTGCCTCTGTTTCCGTTGTTATAACATGAAACTCCAACTGGCTTATAGTAAATTATAAATACAGGAGTAGGCCTATTAAGTAAGTCATTATTGCTATCGTCAAACCCTTAGAAAGATACTGTATAAAGGTATGCCCGAAATCCACGAAATTCCCACTAGCTATTAAGGCTTAGCATACAAAATAATAGCTAAATAATAATTCGGAGCAAATTTTAATAAATTATTGGCGTAAAGGTGATATATTCTAGAATGTTACTGGATAACAGTAACAACTTATTTCAGCGTTACACAATATAATTGCATTATATAATATAATTTTTTTCAATTATATATTTTATTCTAGAATGTTTCTACTTAAAAATTTTTTGATTTTTGATTTTTCGAAATTTTTTGCTAATTTTTGAGGTGAATATACACTTTTCCAAGTGAATAATAATTATTTATTATATGGGAAAAAAAGTGGAACCTTTTTTCATTATTCTCGAGGCATTTTATTTACTTAGCGTTAGCGAGGTTAATAAAGGGTGGAGAGAATACTGAAAAAAAACATTTCTACATTTTTTTCCCATGTAATACGTAATTTTATTCTTAAATTGGTACTTTCTTGTTGCTTAATACTGTAATAAAACATAGCGATATACTGCAGTACAGTTGTGTTACAAAATAAATTGAACTAAAGTATTTAACTATATTGCTTCCAGAGTTACTGCGATTCAAATTATTGTACTCTTCAACTCTCGATGTTACCTTACTCAATGTTAAATAATTTAGTGTTATCGAATATTTATTACGTAACTAGAGAACCGCTTAACAACATAAACCAATATTGGATATTGAGTTCCTGTTGATTCCTGTTGATTGCTTTTTTCCCTAGGGAAAAAAAGTGAAACTTTTTCTCCAGATTTTGGGGTATATTCGAGCGAAAAAGTGACAATTTAAGAATAAAAGAAGTTATTTACTTCTAATTGACCAATAGAATTATAGAGAATGTAAGAAGTAAGTGATAAACTGTATTATTGTTGATTACAGTATATAGTTGTATATAATTTGTTTGCATTGGTTGGTTTCGGGTTTTATTCGATGATACACTGCTCTTTAATTAAGTTTTTGCAACATTTCCGAAATATTACATATAAAAGGTCTTTGTTGAACCTCAACCCACCACTAATATTGAAACTCCTTAACCCTTCAGCGAGATTACCCGAAAGAAGTACATCTTTCAGATCAAATATGAAGCGGTGCATTCTTCCATCTATATCATAAGGGTTAATCATGTTAACGTTAATCGACAACATAGCCAAGAAAGGGAAGCTTCGCAAGGCTATTATAAGATCACTGCCAACACGTTCATTTGACAGAGTAAGGGTTTGAACAGAATTCATTACTGGAACCTGGGCATTTTCTACATCAATATTGTCGAGAGTCAATTCCTTTAAATTAGGGAACATAACATCTAAATCAACCAATGAAACTTTGGAAAATCCAATTTCAACACGAATGATCTGCGGTAATGTAATTCCTTTCTTAACGGCTTCTGAAATATATCCATCAAATCTGGGTTTATAGAAACTTAACTCCACTAAGTTAGTAAAGACCAGTAGGTGGTCGAATAATTGACATTCAAATTCTGCTTCAAATGATTGATCGACATGTTGAAAATCTAAGTTTAAACTCTCAACTGAATCCTTGCAGTGGGGGAGAACGAAGTCTTTAAGAAGGTCAGAAATAGAGTTAGGACGATAAAAAGGATAAGTTATCCATATACTCCGGGGATTACTAGACGCTAAATTAAAGTTCATAAACTTGAACTCCGTTTCAGATGGATTTATTCCACGTTCAATTAAACGCATTAGTAGAACAATTGTACATTTTCTATCTGTAATGATAGACACTTGGGGTATTAATACTTGTAAATTAATCAGAACATCGACTGATATTTGGTGACATTCAGTTATGACCAAAGTTTGCAATCTTTCAAGTTGGGAAATGATATGAAATCCAACATATGTGAATGGAATACTTAATGTTTCCAGGTTTGGACAACGTCGCACAATATCATTGATGCAGACTGTGTCAACACATGTTTCAGCATTTATCTTCAGAGTAGTGAGTCGAGGGAATTGAACTGAAGTACAACTGGTACTTCCACCCCGACTGCCCCAGATAGCCATCAACCTGTTCTTTATAGCTGTGAGCTGAGGGAATTTAACAGTACCAGAGGTACCAAAACCCATGGTAGACATATCTTCTTTGCATATTTGGATACCACACAGATTCAATACTCTCAATCCTAGAGACATCGTGGGTAACCATGTTAATAGAAGGGGGACTACAACAGGGGGAAATTGTTCGCCAAACACTTTATCTCCGTCTATTATAAGATCCAGAGGGAAAAAACATTGCTCCAAAAAAATATCCTTGTAGGACCTCATATAGCCACGCAGGGAACCTTTCGATATGCGAATGCGGTCTATATCATCTGCCCCCCTATAGTATATTATGCCTCCATATGCTGCTAGTACATAGGAGCGGAGGATATACTTTCGAAGGGACATGCGAATTCCTGGTGCAACATTGACTGTCATCCAGTTAGAGATAGCAGCTGTCATAGTAATAACGCCATTACTGTCCCTATAGACTTGTTTTCTATGATTCGCAATCAATATAAGTTTCGCCAATGTGCGGGTGATGTTGGTATAACATATTTCCTGTAACGTTAGGATACGACCCTGCGAGTTTGGTATAACCAGTGCGTTAGACACTGTTAGAGTATCAATGTCCATGGTGAGCAGCTATTACGAAATACTAATAACAATGTGGATAGAACTGGTAACCACATGAAAAGTATACAGTATAAGTTAATAATACAGAAAATATAACTGTTTTATACACAAAGTTAGTGGAACCTAATTGGTTGAAGATTATATCATTATGTAATTTTGTCATTGTTTACGTCATGTCATGTCTGTCTGTTGCAATCTAATGAGGATATGAACTTTTTCCATATATAAGTAGTAATAATAATATTTGCCTTTGGGAAACAGAGACTGGTCTTATCATCAAAGCCCCTGCTCCTACTACTGTATATAAGCACTGAAACAGATAAGTATTTAATTTAAAAAGAGTCTACAGTAGGGCGATATTCAAATAATGATAATCTCCTCATGACAATAAGATATTACAGGTTGATAATTTCGAGTATAAGAATAACGTCATTGTCTCTCATCTGTGCTGTAGTGTATTGTAGGTTTGCCTATACTGCCCGGGGGTAGAAAAAACTTTGGGAATTTACAGTAGTTATAATTTCAGGGCTGTGCTGGTCTGAATTTCTTGCTTGGACTGTTTTACTAGAATGGCATTACTTAAAGGAAATGCAACAACTAAACTAAGGAAAATTAAACACACTTTGATTCATCAGTTATTGCTTTACCTAGATAAGGGGAATATGCCTTAATTTAACTCCCATTACCATGGTAAATGAAGTTTTCTAGAACAGCTCAGTTTTACATTAAGAACCGGTTTGTGTTTCCAGTGTACACAACACATATCTATTTCAATGCAGTTTCATTGATTACTTTATCTGTAAAATTAATGATTTATTTATTAAAACGTCTGTATGCAGTGGTAGTCATGGAAACTGGATGTAAATTGGATACCAAATTAAATTGGATGCAGAATAATAGATATAGTAGGGGTATGGGTAGGTCCAAAGTCGTAATACCATACCTTAACCTTGTGTTGAGCCGGTTTCAAAATTCGATTTGGTAACGTATAGACAATTCGCAACTTTGGACAGCACTAGCTCAAACAGATGTAACTTAAATCAAACAAAGTTTGTGCTAGGACATACCTGGGAGTGTGGGCTTTCCACAAAATAAAACATTTGGCCATTGTCAACAACTAACAACCAACCAGCAGACAGTATTTGGTATTAATTACTTCTAAGGTCGAAAATGGGGCGAAATTATCGGATTTTATTAATTAAAAAATGCAAAGTGTGACTTCTAATAATTCCTATCGTACTGGAAAGCGATATTTTGCAGATTGTTTGATAAATTCGATATTTTCGTTGATAATTTCGTCTTTTTCGTTATTTTCGTGTTTTATAACTATCCGATATCCTATATCCGACACCAAGATACTACAGTATAAATTAATCTGCAAGAAGAAATAACAATACTATTCTACAATGGTCCTAAATTTTGCAATTGTCCTAATGAAGATTTAATTAATTAATAACAATGTACTTAATATATAATAGTAACCTAATAAATAAGTAGTTTAATCAAGAAAAGCAATAATAACGAACAACTAAATAAACCCATGGTACGTTTCGATATATTCCAAAATAATCATCATCAGCCAAATAAAATAAAACAACATACTGACAGAAACTCAAAATTCAGTAATTATAACTTAATTTACTAAAACTGTTGTACACATTTAGGCGTACTTAGTAAATTAAGTTATAATTACTGAATTTTGAGTTTCTGTCAGTATGTTGTTTTATTTTATTTGGCTGATGATGATTATTTTGGAATATATCGAAACTTACCATGGGATTATTTAGTTGTTCGTTAATATTGCTTTTCTTGATTAAACTACGTTACCCAACTGGAACCTCGGTTACTTCATTAATAAATAAGTATATAGGTATAAATATATATACTGTATATAGGTATATATAGGATAAATTGGCAATAAGTACTGTATATATTAAATAAATAATAACAACCTAATAAATAAATGCCGTAAAAATCAGTATGTCATAATATCACACCCAATGAACACCTAATATTTACCTAATGAATATATAAATTAATTAATTAAATTCCGGAAAAATCACTTTGTCAAGGAAGTAATAAATATACAGTATAAATAAATAAATGCCGGAAAATTCAAGTTTGTCAAACAAACATCAACATTTAGTAGGTCTATTAGTGCGAATATTAATATAATAATATAAATCAAACTTACATTATAATAGGTAGTAAAAATCAAATTTATAATAATAATTTAATATTATTGATATTTATTTTAGATTTCTGCCTTATCCATTATGTTAATTTAATGTGGTCCCAGTTAATTTCATTACTACTGTAGTTACATTTATATATACTGTATATATCTATATTTTTTCAATGCCGTGATTATTGTTATTATTACAACAATTATTAATCAATGGTTTTATATTTTTCGGATATTTACTGAAAATCAGCGTTCGAAACTCGTTTTTGAAACAGTTGCCATGGCAACCAGGTTTTACAAATGACGTCAATGGAATCTCTGATGCTGATATGTGGGGGGGTAGGTCAAGGTTAGAAGACTGTAGATTTGTTGAAAAGTGGACTTTTGTAAATGACCTCCTGTTGTCATGGTAATATGGGACCGATAAATGATGTTGCAAAGTTGGTTCCCCATAAAAAAATAAAAGGTATGGTAATTACCTACACCTCACCAACCTGTGCCAATTATGGGAAGTTTGTCCAGAACGTCCACATTAACCTGCTAAGCGACCTGACTACTCTGTCGAACCGGACATTAAAAGTTTGAAATCATCCTTATTTTGTCGTGGTAATCAATTAGCTAGAATGTTTAATAAGTGCTCGTTACCTATAAAATATATTATTTTCAAAACTTATTGTTATAACATTTATTGTTGCTTTCTGTGGTCAGTTTTTCGTGTTGCATCATTTCCGTCAATTATTTTCATATACAGTAGTAGTATCGAAGATGCCAATACCTTATTTTGTTACATGATGTCAACTTAAAAGCGTTCTGGTGAATTACTCGTAACGCTGCAAAGTACTACTTAGCAGCGTTGCGGCCTATAGGACGCAACGCTGCAAACTACTCAATAACATGGAAACAACTTAAATTACTGTATTCCAGAATGTATTTTTCAATTTATATTAATGCGGCTTCTTTATTCAATAAATCAGCACGAGTTTGTATAATGCGTGCGTCCAGTTTGAAGTGACGGGACTAGGTACTGTATGTAAATAATTGTTTAACGTGAAGGCTTTATTCCATATGTCGAAACGTCCTATAAAAGACATTTTAGAGAAAATGAGCAAAGATAATATGGCGACAGTGTTCAGTAAAACTGATCGGAAACCGACGGTGACTCAGATTGCTTCACTCGACGATGGATCAAAGATTTATCACATCCAAGCATGAGATACCTTCCAATAAACTTTAATTGATTTAAATGTATAATTAATACTGTGTAGGCCTACCTGTTTAATTTTCACTTATATTCGATATAGTACATGATTAAAATGTATAAATGAGCATCCATAAAATCCTTTCTTCACGTACTACTAGTAGGTCGAGCGAACTCGGGCAGTGGAAATGAGATCCTTCCAGGCTTCCCGATTCTCCATAGTTGTCGCAATTTCGTTTCTCCCAAGTTTAGTATCCCTTTCAAGTTGATCTATATATGTTATGGCCGGTCGTCCACGACTACGCTTTCCATGAGTTGGTTGCCAGAGAAGTAGATCTGGTATGACCTCGTCTTTACTTCGCCAGCAGTGCCCACTGAATCTTAATCTGCGTTCACGGAGGGTGGTTGATACAGGTGGTATTGTACCATAAAGGCCATTTGTCATGTGTTGTCTCCAGCTGATGTTTAGGGCTGCCCTTAGTAGTCTTGTGTAGCAACCATCAATTCGTTGTTCAAGTGATTTAGTCAGTGTCCAGGTCTCACCCCCGTATAAAAATATACTTTCCACTGTGGCTCGAAAGAACTTAGTCTTCAGGTGCCTGGAGAGATCTGATTTCCAGATGGTATCCATTTTTGATAGAGCTACCCAAGCCTTTGCTTTCCTAACTTCTATGTCCTTTTTGCTACTCTCTATCCATGATCCAAGGTACTGGAAGTCATCGACCTTCCTTAGTTGATTATTATCAATGGTTGTCAAGTTTCCATCGACATTAAAGATCATGAATTCGGTCTTGGTAGCATTTATATGCAATCCAACCTCCTTAGCAGCCCTCTCCACTTTATTTAGTAGAAGCTGTGCATCTGCTAGCGTATTAGAGAGCAGGGCGATGTCATCCGCAAAGTCGGTGTCTGTGACTGTAGTTGCCGGATATCTACTACTTCTGCGTTCTTGAAGTGTGAATCCCAGATCTTCACCCTTTGTGGCCGTCCTCATTGCGTAATCCAGCACAATTACAAATAGTAATGGTGCTAATGTGTCACCTTGCAGTACGCCAGCCAGGATTGAGAAAAACTCAGTTTCACCATCTGGTGAGAGTACCTGCGCTTCTGTGTCACAATATAATAATCCAATGCCAGCAACAATTACTTCTGGTATTCCATAAGCTCTTAGGATTTCAAGCATTTTACCTCTATGGATGGAGTCGAATGCCACAAAAGTCATGACTGCGGGGAGATTCTTTGACTTAATTCCTTCAATCAGTCTCCGTAGTGCAAGTATCTGAGCTATTGTTGATCTACTTGGTCGAAATCCGTTTTGGCTCTTACGCAGTAGTTTCTCTATGTGAGGCCTAATCCTATATAGAATCATTTTATTGTATATTTTGGCAGCTACCACAAGCAGACAGATCCCACGATAGTTTGTTGGTATGCCGAGGTCTCCTTTCTTGGGGAGAGGCTTTAGTTGACCTTTAGTCCAAATTGGTGGTGGCTTTTCCCCTTTTAACATCCGGTTGCAAACATTCAATAATGGTGTGTTTATCACTCCGTTTTTCCATACCTCCGCTGGGATTTCATCTAATCCACTCGCTTTATTATTGGACATGCTTTTAATGCTTCTTTGGACTTCGGCAGGTGTGAAGTCCCCTGTTTCTATAGGTAGTGTTTTCTTATATATTTTCCTTGTAGGGCTGACCTCGATGTTTGGTGGCTGCACAAGCACGTTGCTGAAGTAATTTTTCCACTTCCCAACACGTTCTTCAGGACTATCGGCTTTGAGGCGCCCCTTTGCACAACTTTTCCGACCAGATACCTCATTTACAGTTTGCCAGGTAAGTCTTGATTGTTGCTGTATGTGAGCAGTTGTAATTGCTTTAGTTTTATCCTGTATGTACTTTTCCTGGCTGATGTTCTTCACATACCGAACGCTGATAAGTTGAAATAATGTAACAAAATTACATACATCATTCATTGCTTGGAAAAAGGCCACTTTACACCGTTCAAGACCCTTGTTTATTTTTGTAAACCTCTTCCTGAAGTCAAAATATTTGCACCACCCGGAGTCCTGAAAAAATTCATCGATCGAAAGCATCTTATTCTGCGCGCAGTTATTTGAGTGGTAGTAATATAGAATTGTATTGTCAGATAATTTATTATAATTATTTCATTATTTAACATTATTAAATAACTAATAATATTATTAGTTAGCTAATATTATTATTAATTAGCTAATAATATAATTTATTAAAAATTTTAATTTTTCGTTATTTTTTAAATTTTATATCCAATATAAATTTCGCAAAAAAATACTTCCCGAAGACAGAATGGAACCTGGAACCATCAAGGAACAACACAACTTCAAACCCTCTGAGCTAAACATACACGAGAGTATGTTTCATGATCATGATAAATGTATGAATATCAATAATGAAAAATATTTTATGTCAATAATAGAAGAAATTATAATTCGTTCCGTTGAAATTATAACTATAACTGTATATCTGTTGACAGAAATGATAATTCAGTTCAGTATAAGTAAACAAATTTCAGCAAAGCGCAAATTAGTAAATTTTAGCACATAATGTATACAATAAGTCATGTAAGACAATAGTCAGTGCCGGATTAACCTTAAGGCATATAAGGCACGTGCCTTAGGGCCAGCCGAAAATACGGGCCATTTTTTCTCAGCGAGTCATTCCTGTGAAAATAATATTTTAATCTGAAAAGTCCACATTTTTTCTCACTAAAATTTGTAGAAAACAGAGCAAGAAAGTGCTTCTTTCGACTACTTTCTATCCCTAAATTTGTGATAGAAAGTGCAAAATTCTAGCTCAGTCGACCGACAGGTGCTGTTTTATTAGTTCGAGACCTAATGGCAGGGAAATAATAAAACATGGGCAGTAAAACTTTAAAGTGCTAATTATGAACAATGGATAATTTAATTTTATCTATTTGTGGGCAATTATTTGTAGTTACGCTCTTAAACTTTCTAGAACAACCAAATAATGAAATACTGGAAATACTGTACATAGTAAATGTATGGCGTGGAGATATGGTAGTGCGAAATTATATTTTTTAACCGGAAACTAGTTTTATAAATATAGGCCCTAATAGATAAAAAAAGGATAAATTATGTAATAATAATAATAATAATAATAATATTGGTTATTTATATAGCGCTTTATTATGCTCGGCATACTCAAAGCGCTTTTATTATCATTACCCCAGCAAAGCCAGGTGTTCGCGCTTTCAGACCTTTGGCAGTTTAACCCGCCAAATTAGGATGTCTTCTAGATAATAAATCGCTTTTAGCCTCTAACAAGTATTTGATTCACTACACTAGTTGAAACCAATCTGTGCGCGATCATTCACCCGTTGGATATACCCGGGAGATTGATTTCGACAGCTTAATCGTATTGCTATGTAAGCCTACTGTATTATTCGACTGATCGTGTTATATAATCTCTGACAATATTATTCACCTTCGGGGAATATTAGCAGTTCCTTTAGGACGTGGCGCTCTATCTATATAAACAGAGTTATGACTTAAACTACTCACAACGATATGGCTTAGTTATAATTCACATATATGGCGCATTCTTTAGGAAATGCTTCGTTATCAGTCTCACTCATACACAATGCTGCACAATACTGCACACTAATCTGCCGATCTTCACTGATTTTAGTCACATATAAAAGGAACACAGACCGACTCATGTAGGGTCTATCAAATAACATTAGATTCACTTCAAACCACTTTAACATAAGTCGCAATCGTTATATATAACCTGTCTCTCTTACCTTCGGTATATCAAGAATATTGGGGTTTCGGGGTTATTTCTCGTTATTCCAATATAATATTTCATCACCATATAATGAATAATCGACAGTAAATAGCAGTATAACAATATAAAAGTATGTACAACAAGATATATGCATTGCCCAGTTGAGTTAGGTTAGTAGGTAAGTATTGAGTTGCACAGTGATTCAGATAACGGATATATGTCCTTATAATTAAGCCTACTAGTGTTAGGCTAAAAGCAGAACAGCACAAAATATTCCAAAGCCGTTCTTCCTGGCTCAGGACAGAATGATAAACACTGCCCATAATGCATTACGTGATTTCTCGGAAATTTAATAGTCCATCTAATCTATAGATGTTGTTATGTAATACCGGTACATATAAGCAGGAGTTCCTGTCACCAATAGCTGGTAGTAGAAACCTGTTTAACAGAAGTTTCTTGGGTTTCTTTTCTGCCTTATATCTAACATAGGCGTTCAATAGGAGCCTCTGCATGAAATGTATCCCTACTTTCTTATACCACTCGTGAGTTCGACGGGTTGCATCACATCATCTTATCTTGCCTTCCTACAGATTCGAGTTTCTCCCTATGGATTATTATTTGTTTATTTGAACATAAGCAAAGCAGTTCGAACAGTCTTCGGGCAGAAACAGATTCACATAGTCCAGTAATGAAAAGTTAGCTGTGGAGATTCCATTTTTCCACCCAAGTGAACCTATAAATGAATAAGACTTACAAACATCCGATGACTCCGTAGCAACCACCCAACCATGCGCAGGTAAGAATTCTGGTAATGCATACAGTGATTCTGTATCTGAAATGCCGGATAAATTCTCGTCCATATTGCCGGTATCGGTATCTTCCTCATCGCTGCTTGAGATAAACTCTCTATCGCTACCGGTACCGGTACTTCGGGAACTGGATGATTCCGAGTCGCTATCATCCGAATCGGAAGAATCAAAACCAAACCGATTCAATTGCGTGAGGTTTCGCTGCGCCTGCGGATATGTTTGAGGTTGAGCCATTCTGACCCCTACAATCTCATAAGTACATAAAACAGCCATATTTTCATAGTTTACAGGCTACGGTACTAACCTACATATTTTCATAGTTTACAGGCTACTGTACTAACTAACATATTTTCATAGTTTACAGGCTACTGTACTAACTAACATATTTTCATAGTTTACAGGCTACTGTACTAACTAACATATTTTCATAGTTTACAGGCTACTGTACTAACTAACATATTTTCAGGGTATATCTTTTGCGTAGAGGTATAGCCTACATAGAGGCTTCATGTAGGTATGTGTAGCCTACATGTAGATGCACGTGTAGGGTGAATGTAGGTAGGTGTAGTCCCATAGATATTAATGTAATTTATGTGTCAACTTGCAGTAACGTGATACACGGTCGTCAATCAGGATGTATGGCAATAATCTCTGATCTCCACGGTACAATACGGTACATCAACATGCAGACCTGTCTGCTGTCAGACAACAGGTTTTACTGCATACTGCAGTACTGTATAAATATCAAACATCGCGTTCTGATTATACTAAAGTCCCTTACTCGTCATAAATATTATGCCCTAATAAATTTGAGTATGCTAACGCCACGAAAGGCATCATTCCATTAGATTAACTCGTTCTGATTTATATGTTTATTGAGTAAGAGTAACCTAAACAATAACAGCCATCATCGCGGGGATTATAGTCTACCAGAAACCCTGACCCCCCCCTGCCCCTCTTTATCTGTTTATCAACCATACATCCATGGGACTTGAACAGTACTTCAGCATTGAAATGTTTTGGACGTTTTGTTTTGAAAGTAAAAATATAGAAGTCTGGAAGTTTTGTTTGTTTTAATTTTTCAGGCAGTCACATTCCACCAACCAGCAACAGTCCCATCCCTTCCCACTATCCCGCGGACCACCACACTGTTTCATTATAAAGTATTCCCATCTCGATGATGGGAATTAATCAGTAATCCGATGGGATTCAAATCCCATCTCGAAGTAACAGCAAAACAATAACACGAAAGTCAATAGCTTTACAGTTATATTTGATTGCATTGAAAGTTAATAGAAAGAAGAAGGCCACAGCAAGATTTATAAAATGAAAAATAAGTAAAATCAGCACAGCACACAATATTATCAATATAGACATTGAAGACAATTTAATAAACAAATACTATAAAAAAATATCTACTAACAATCAATACATGATATATATAATATATATAA
>JAUCBJ010003711.1:0-58666 GCA_032718475.1 Nemertoderma westbladi
TTTGTATGTAATAATCGTTAAACAATGAGAGAGATAATATTTTGTAAATTTAATTTGTATGTAATTCATTATGCAATATCTATGGCAATATTTGTAAATAGTAGAATTATTATGTTATTTAGATTGGTTGGAAGAAATTTATTTGTTTTGTATACATCACCTTATACTCTTCTACAATTGGAGGGAAACATTATATGATTTCCCTTGGAGCGGTGTTACGGTATATGGCGCTGTATCCACATTATTAGTCGTTATACTGTATGCAGTATTAGTCCGTTATGCAGTATGCAATATTAGTCCGTTATACTGTACGTAATATTAGTCCGTTGTGCAGTATAATTATTTAGATAAGGCACAGTGCGGTGACATTTAGGTAAGGAAGTTAAAACGCCCATATATTTTGCATCCATCCATTTTGTATAGTATGTAGCCCTACCTACGTAATTTTGTATTAAGATATATGTAGATAGTCCCAGGGTAGCAAGTTTATTCGGACCCTGGATTTTTGTGCTTGCTGATATTAGCATCAGTAGGGCTATCATATAGGGACGCTGTCCTGGCCATTCAGCGGCCAGGGACGTGAACCATTACCATATAAGGTAATAATTCGAGGTTTGGGCAGGCAATAGGACTACAATCCGGCCTCCTTATTGGATTAACTGCTTCCAGGTTGGTTTAATGCTAGCACGGACTGGAGAGCCAATGGGAGAGCGATTGAGTCACCTTATTGCATCACCCCATCCGGATCACCTATAAATTGGCGGTGTGCCGGTAGAACCTTAATGTTCATGCTGTTAATACTGTATACCCTTACTCATCACATGACACACCCCTGTTACAATTTACTTGCTGAGCTGTCTCTAATTTTGTATTAGGATATCGTATTTTCTGCAATTTGCTAATTTTGATTAATTTCTTGGAATGATTTGCTAGTGCGATTACTTTGCTTGTGTTTCTCAATAATTCCTTCGATTGCTGCTAATTACAATTGAACTATGATTTCTACCCTTTGATTAATGGTTCTATGTGATTCCTTTCTGCGCAATAATCCTAAGGGATTTCTGAGACTGTCAGACTTTGTGATTTGCATGCGCCGCTACGGTAGCTATTAGCATCATGGAGGGCTAAGGTGCCAGTGGGCGGTGGGCGCATCGGGGGGTTGAGCGACTAGGAGAGAGCGGAGGATTCAAAGCGGGCAACGCTGGCCAGGGTCACCGTTGCGGGCGGGTATCTTGCACTGCGGCACGCAGACCAATCGCTGGTACAGTATCTAGGGGGCTGATGATCCAGGTTTTGTCTCTATTTAGTATTAGGGGGGCAGGAATTGGGTTAGTTAGGAATCCTAGATGTATCCGGGAGAGGCCTGCGCGTATTACAACGTTGAGTGTGGAGTACGAGTAGTGAATTGCACAATTGTAAACTGTGATTTCTAACGCTGATTGGTGTGTTATTGAAGTGTGCCTATGATTATGAATGTTTAGGTAGGCGCCCTTTTCTCTTTGATTGATTTCTATTTCTTAGTTACAATAATTAGTTATTGATTAGGTCAAAGTAATACGGCAATTTAGGCTATTACTAGCGAAACCTGTTGCGTGATAAATTAGAATTACGTATTCTGGAACTCTTAGTAATTAGTACGCTGTTAAATATTTGTGACTGTAATTAATTAGTGAAAAATTAAGAATTAGTACGCAGCATAGCGGAGAGTAGCTAAGGTAATAATTAGTGTACTGTAAACTATTCACGCTGAGCGGTTATTTGCATTAGCGGGCAATCAGCTAGAACGCACTATTCGGTACGCACGATACGCTAGTAGTTTTGCTGGCCTAAAGCCAGCCGCGGGCAGTTTTAGACTCGGAGTGGTACTATCCACGTAGAAACAGTTACTGTACCATTTTTGATATTTTAAATATTCTCGCATTCACACATTACGTTGGGGAACCTCCAGTATTCGCGATTAGAAAGACGTAGGTAATAGCGTGCTTTAATAAGTGATAGAATTAGGCGTAAGAATACTCTGAGTGCAAAGCCTCTCGCACTCGTCTTAAGTAAGCTTAGGGAGCCGACTCGGGTTTATTGTTTTGGTTATTCCCGCGTGGCTCATAGATTCGAACAGTTAGCTCTCTATCGAGCGATCGGTAGAGAAAGGAACAAGCGATTTTGCAGGAGTTGTGTAAATTTAGTAAAATATATTAGCGGACGGCAGATTAGCGCCATCCAACGGTAAGTAGCGGTTTTGTATTTAGCAACCCTTACAATTTAGTAATAGCACGCTCCTGATCCCCTTTACTTAACAGTAGAGCAGTCTTTGTGTCTTATTGGTTAGGCGAGAGCTTATTAGGTTGGCAGAAGGATATTAACGGGTATTGGTCTGTTCAACAGTTCTGCTGTTAGTATAGAGGTCGCGGTTGTTTATCAGTAATGATAGTGACAGAAGTAACAAAAATAAATTGTATTAATGTAATGATAGTGGGAGAAGTAACAAAAATAAATTGTATTAATGTAATGATAGTGGGAGAAGTAACAATAATAAATTGTATTAATGTAATGATAGTGAAAGAAGTAACAATAATAAATTGTATTAATGTAATGATAGTGACAGAAGTAACAAAAATAAATTGTATTAATGTAATGATAGTGACAGAAGTAACAATAATAAATTGTATTAATGTAATGATAGTGACAGAAGTAACAATAATAAATTGTATTAATGTAATGATAGTGGCAGAAGTAACAAAAATAAATTGTATTAATGTAATGATAGTGGCAGAAGTAACAAAAATAAATTGTATTAATGTAATGATAGTGACAGAAGTAACAATAATAAATTGTATTAATGTAATGATAGTGAAAGAAGTAACAATAATAAATTGTATTAATGTAATGATAGTGACAGAAGTAACAAAAATAAATTGTATTAATGTAATGATAGTGGCAGAAGTAACAAAAATAAATTGTATTAATATAATGATAGTGACAGAAGTAACAAAAATAAATTGTATTAATGTAATGATAGTGACAGAAGTAACAAAAATAAATTGTATTAATGTAATGATAGTGACAGAAGTAACAAAAATAAATTGTATTAATGTAATGATAGTGGGAGAAGTAACAAAAATAAATTGTATTAATGTAATGATAGTGACAGAAGTAACAAAAATAAATTGTATTAATGTAATGATAGTGACAGAAGTAACAAAAATAAATTGTATTAATGTAATGATAGTGACAGAAGTAACAAAAATAAATTGTATTAATGTAATGATAGTGACAGAAGTAACAAAAATAAATTGTATTAATGTAATGATAGTGACAGAAGTAACAAAAATAAATTGTATTAATGTAATGATAGTGACAGAAGTAACAAAAATAAATTGTATTAATGTAATGATAGTGGCAGAAGTAACAAAAATAAATTGTATTAATGTAATGATAGTGACAGAAGTAACAAAAATATATTGTATTAATGTAATGATAGTGACAGAAGTAACAAAAATAAATTGTATTAATGTAATGATAGTGGCAGAAGTAACAAAAATAAATTGTATTAATGTAATGATAGTGACAGAAGTAACAAAAATAAATTGTATTAATGTAATGATAGTGGCAGAAGTAACAATAATAAATTGTATTAATGTAATGATAGTGACAGAAGTAACAAAAATAAATTGTATTAATGTAATGATAGTGACAGAAGTAACAAAAATAAATTGTATTAATGTAATGATAGTGACAGAAGTAACAAAAATAAATTGTATTAATGTAATGATAGTGACAGATGTAACAAAAATAAATTGTATTAATGTAATGATAGTGACAGATGTAACAAAAATAAATTGTATTAATGTAATGATAGTGGGAGAAGTAACAAAAATAAATTGTATTAATGTAATGATAGTGACAGAAGTAACAAAAATATATTGTATTAATGTAATGATAGTGACAGAAGTAACAAAAATAAATTGTATTAATGTAATGATAGTGACAGATGTAACAAAAATAAATTGTATTAATGTAATGATAGTGGGAGAAGTAACAAAAATAAATTGTATTAATGTAATGATAGTGACAGAAGTAACAAAAATATATTGTATTAATGTAATGATAGTGACAGAAGTAACAAAAATAAATTGTATTAATGTAATGATAGTGACAGAAGTAACAAAAATAAATTGTATTAATGTAATGATAGTGACAGAAGTAACAAAAATAAATTGTATTAATGTAATGATAGTGACAGAAGTAACAAAAATAAATTGTATTAATGTAATGATAGTGACAGAAGTAACAAAAATAAATTGTATTAATGTAATGATAGTGGCAGAAGTAACAAAAATAAATTGTATTAATGTAATGATAGTGACAGAAGTAACAAAAATATATTGTATTAATGTAATGATAGTGACAGAAGTAACAAAAATAAATTGTATTAATGTAATGATAGTGGCAGAAGTAACAAAAATAAATTGTATTAATGTAATGATAGTGACAGAAGTAACAAAAATAAATTGTATTAATGTAATGATAGTGGCAGAAGTAACAATAATAAATTGTATTAATGTAATGATAGTGACAGAAGTAACAAAAATAAATTGTATTAATGTAATGATAGTGACAGAAGTAACAAAAATAAATTGTATTAATGTAATGATAGTGACAGAAGTAACAAAAATAAATTGTATTAATGTAATGATAGTGACAGATGTAACAAAAATAAATTGTATTAATGTAATGATAGTGACAGATGTAACAAAAATAAATTGTATTAATGTAATGATAGTGGGAGAAGTAACAAAAATAAATTGTATTAATGTAATGATAGTGACAGAAGTAACAAAAATATATTGTATTAATGTAATGATAGTGACAGAAGTAACAAAAATAAATTGTATTAATGTAATGATAGTGACAGATGTAACAAAAATAAATTGTATTAATGTAATGATAGTGGGAGAAGTAACAAAAATAAATTGTATTAATGTAATGATAGTGACAGAAGTAACAAAAATAAATTGTATTAATGTAATGATAGTGACAGAAGTAACAAAAATAAATTGTATTAATGTAATGATAGTGACAGAAGTAACAAAAATAAATTGTATTAATGTAATGATAGTGACAGAAGTAACAAAAATATATTGTATTAATGTAATGATAGTGACAGAAGTAACAAAAATAAATTGTATTAATGTAATGATAGTGACAGATGTAACAAAAATAAATTGTATTAATGTAATGATAGTGGGAGAAGTAACAAAAATAAATTGTATTAATGTAATGATAGTGACAGAAGTAACAAAAATATATTGTATTAATGTAATGATAGTGACAGAAGTAACAAAAATAAATTGTATTAATGTAATGATAGTGGCAGAAGTAACAAAAATAAATTGTATTAATGTAATGATAGTGACAGAAGTAACAAAAATAAATTGTATTAATGTAATGATAGTGGCAGAAGTAACAAAAATAAATTGTATTAATGTAATGATAGTGGCAGAAGTAACAAAAATAAATTGTATTAATGTAATGATAGTGGCAGAAGTAACAAAAATAAATTGTATTAATGTAATGATAGTGACAGAAGTAACAAAAATAAATTGTATTAATGTAATGATAGTGGCAGAAGTAACAAAAATAAATTGTATTAATGTAATGATAGTGACAGAAGTAACAAAAATAAATTGTATTAATGTAATGATAGTGACAGAAGTAACAAAAATAAATTGTATTAATGTAATGATAGTGACAGAAGTAACAAAAATAAATTGTATTAATGTAATGATAGTGACAGAAGTAACAAAAATAAATTGTATTAATGTAATGATAGTGACAGAAGTAACAAAAATATATTGTATTAATGTAATGATAGTGACAGAAGTAACAAAAATAAATTGTATTAATGTAATGATAGTGACAGATGTAACAAAAATAAATTGTATTAATGTAATGATAGTGGGAGAAGTAACAAAAATAAATTGTATTAATGTAATGATAGTGACAGAAGTAACAAAAATAAATTGTATTAATGTAATGATAGTGACAGAAGTAACAAAAATAAATTGTATTAATGTAATGATAGTGGCAGAAGTAACAAAAATAAATTGTATTAATGTAATGATAGTGACAGAAGTAACAAAAATAAATTGTATTAATGTAATGATAGTGGCAGAAGTAACAAAAATAAATTGTATTAATGTAATGATAGTGGCAGAAGTAACAAAAATAAATTGTATTAATGTAATGATAGTGGCAGAAGTAACAAAAATAAATTGTATTAATGTAATGATAGTGACAGAAGTAACAAAAATAAATTGTATTAATGTAATGATAGTGGCAGAAGTAACAAAAATAAATTGTATTAATGTAATGATAGTGACAGAAGTAACAAAAATAAATTGTATTAATGTAATGATAGTGACAGAAGTAACAAAAATAAATTGTATTAATGTAATGATAGTGGCAGAAGTAACAAAAATAAATTGTATTAATGTAATGATAGTGACAGAAGTAACAAAAATAAATTGTATTAATGTAATGATAGTGGCAGAAGTAACAAAAATAAATTGTATTAATGTAATGATAGTGACAGAAGTAACAAAAATAAATTGTATTAATGTAATGATAGTGGCAGAAGTAACAAAAATAAATTGTATTAATGTAATGATAGTGACAGAAGTAACAAAAATAAATTGTATTAATGTAATGATAGTGGCAGAAGTAACAAAAATAAATTGTATTAATGTAATGATAGTGGCAGAAGTAACAAAAATAAATTGTATTAATGTAATGATAGTGGCAGAAGTAACAAAAATAAATTGTATTAATGTAATGATAGTGACAGAAGTAACAAAAATAAATTGTATTAATGTAATGATAGTGACAGAAGTAACAAAAATAAATTGTATTAATGTAATGATAGTGGCAGAAGTAACAAAAATAAATTGTATTAATGTAATGATAGTGGCAGAAGTAACAAAAATAAATTGTATTAATGTAATGATAGTGGCAGAAGTAACAAAAATAAATTGTATTAATGTAATGATAGTGGCAGAAGTAACAAAAATAAATTGTATTAATGTAATGATAGTGGCAGAAGTAACAAAAATAAATTGTATTAATGTAATGATAGTGACAGAAGTAACAAAAATAAATTGTATTAATGTAATGATAGTGGCAGAAGTAACAAAAATAAATTGTATTAATGTAATGATAGTGACAGAAGTAACAAAAATAAATTGTATTAATGTAATGATAGTGGCAGAAGTAACAAAAATAAATTGTATTAATGTAATGATAGTGGCAGAAGTAACAAAAATAAATTGTATTAATGTAATGATAGTGACAGAAGTAACAAAAATAAATTGTATTAATGTAATGATAGTGGCAGAAGTAACAAAAATAAATTGTATTAATGTAATGATAGTGACAGAAGTAACAAAAATAAATTGTATTAATGTAATGATAGTGGCAGAAGTAACAAAAATAAATTGTATTAATGTAATGATAGTGGCAGAAGTAACAAAAATAAATTGTATTAATGTAATGATAGTGGCAGAAGTAACAAAAATAAATTGTATTAATGTAATGATAGTGGCAGAAGTAACAAAAATAAATTGTATTAATGTAATGATAGTGGCAGAAGTAACAAAAATAAATTGTATTAATGTAATGATAGTGACAGAAGTAACAAAAATAAATTGTATTAATGTAATGATAGTGGCAGAAGTAACAAAAATAAATTGTATTAATGTAATGATAGTGACAGAAGTAACAAAAATAAATTGTATTAATGTAATGATAGTGACAGAAGTAACAAAAATAAATTGTATTAATGTAATGATAGTGGCAGAAGTAACAAAAATAAATTGTATTAATGTAATGATAGTGACAGAAGTAACAAAAATAAATTGTATTAATGTAATGATAGTGACAGAAGTAACAAAAATAAATTGTATTAATGTAATGATAGTGACAGAAGTAACAAAAATAAATTGTATTAATGTAATGATAGTGACAGAAGTAACAAAAATAAATTGTATTAATGTAATGATAGTGACAGAAGTAACAAAAATAAATTGTATTAATGTAATGATAGTGACAGAAGTAACAAAAATAAATTGTATTAATGTAATGATAGTGACAGAAGTAACAAAAATAAATTGTATTAATGTAATGATAGTGACAGAAGTAACAAAAATAAATTGTATTAATGTAATGATAGTGACAGAAGTAACAAAAATAAATTGTATTAATGTAATGATAGTGACAGAAGTAACAAAAATAAATTGTATTAATGTAATGATAGTGACAGAAGTAACAAAAATAAATTGTATTAATGTAATGATAGTGACAGAAGTAACAAAAATAAATTGTATTAATGTAATGATAGTGACAGAAGTAACAAAAATAAATTGTATTAATGTAATGATAGTGACAGAAGTAACAAAAATAAATTGTATTAATGTAATGATAGTGACAGAAGTAACAAAAATAAATTGTATTAATGTAATGATAGTGACAGAAGTAACAAAAATAAATTGTATTAATGTAATGATAGTGACAGAAGTAACAAAAATAAATTGTATTAATGTAATGATAGTGACAGAAGTAACAAAAATAAATTGTATTAATGTAATGATAGTGACAGAAGTAACAAAAATAAATTGTATTAATGTAATGATAGTGGCAGAAGTAACAAAAATAAATTGTATTAATGTAATGATAGTGACAGAAGTAACAAAAATAAATTGTATTAATGTAATGATAGTGACAGAAGTAACAAAAATAAATTGTATTAATGTAATGATAGTGACAGAAGTAACAAAAATAAATTGTATTAATGTAATGATAGTGACAGAAGTAACAAAAATAAATTGTATTAATGTAATGATAGTGACAGAAGTAACAAAAATAAATTGTATTAATGTAATGATAGTGGCAGAAGTAACAAAAATAAATTGTATTAATGTAATGATAGTGACAGAAGTAACAAAAATAAATTGTATTAATGTAATGATAGTGACAGAAGTAACAAAAATAAATTGTATTAATGTAATGATAGTGGCAGAAGTAACAAAAATAAATTGTATTAATGTAATGATAGTGACAGAAGTAACAAAAATAAATTGTATTAATGTAATGATAGTGACAGAAGTAACAAAAATAAATTGTATTAATGTAATGATAGTGGCAGAAGTAACAAAAATAAATTGTATTAATGTAATGATAGTGGCAGAAGTAACAAAAATAAATTGTATTAATGTAATGATAGTGACAGAAGTAACAAAAATAAATTGTATTAATGTAATGATAGTGGCAGAAGTAACAAAAATAAATTGTATTAATGTAATGATAGTGACAGAAGTAACAAAAATAAATTGTATTAATGTAATGATAGTGACAGAAGTAACAAAAATAAATTGTATTAATGTAATGATAGTGACAGAAGTAACAAAAATAAATTGTATTAATGTAATGATAGTGACAGAAGTAACAAAAATAAATTGTATTAATGTAATGATAGTGACAGAAGTAACAAAAATAAATTGTATTAATGTAATGATAGTGACAGAAGTAACAAAAATAAATTATATTAATGTAATGATAGTGACAGAAGTAACAAAAATAAATTGTATTAATGTAATGATAGTGACAGAAGTAACAAAAATAAATTGTATTAATGTAATGATAGTGACAGAAGTAACAAAAATAAATTGTATTAATGTAATGATAGTGACAGAAGTAACAAAAATAAATTGTATTAATGTAATGATAGTGACAGAAGTAACAAAAATAAATTGTATTAATGTAATGATAGTGACAGAAGTAACAAAAATAAATTGTATTAATGTAATGATAGTGACAGAAGTAACAAAAATAAATTGTATTAATGTAATGATAGTGACAGAAGTAACAAAAATAAATTGTATTAATGTAATGATAGTGACAGAAGTAACAAAAATAAATTGTATTAATGTAATGATAGTGACAGAAGTAACAAAAATAAATTGTATTAATGTAATGATAGTGACAGAAGTAACAAAAATAAATTGTATTAATGTAATGATAGTGACAGAAGTAACAAAAATAAATTGTATTAATGTAATGATAGTGGCAGAAGTAACAAAAATAAATTGTATTAATGTAATGATAGTGGCAGAAGTAACAAAAATAAATTGTATTAATGTAATGATAGTGACAGAAGTAACAAAAATAAATTGTATTAATGTAATGATAGTGGGAGAAGTAACAAAAATAAATTGTATTAATGTAATGATAGTGACAGAAGTAACAAAAATAAATTGTATTAATGTAATGATAGTGACAGAAGTAACAAAAATAAATTGTATTAATGTAATGATAGTGGCAGAAGTAACAAAAATAAATTGTATTAATGTAATGATAGTGGCAGAAGTAACAAAAATAAATTGTATTAATGTAATGATAGTGACAGAAGTAACAAAAATAAATTGTATTAATGTAATGATAGTGGGAGAAGTAACAAAAATAAATTGTATTAATGTAATGATAGTGACAGAAGTAACAAAAATAAATTGTATTAATGTAATGATAGTGACAGAAGTAACAAAAATAAATTGTATTAATGTAATGATAGTGACAGAAGTAACAAAAATAAATTGTATTAATGTAATGATAGTGACAGAAGTAACAAAAATAAATTGTATTAATGTAATGATAGTGACAGAAGTAACAAAAATAAATTGTATTAATGTAATGATAGTGACAGAAGTAACAAAAATAAATTGTATTAATGTAATGATAGTGACAGAAGTAACAAAAATAAATTGTATTAATGTAATGATAGTGGCAGAAGTAACAAAAATAAATTGTATTAATGTAATGATAGTGGCAGAAGTAACAAAAATAAATTGTATTAATGTAATGATAGTGACAGAAGTAACAAAAATAAATTGTATTAATGTAATGATAGTGGCAGAAGTAACAAAAATAAATTGTATTAATGTAATGATAGTGACAGAAGTAACAAAAATAAATTGTATTAATGTAATGATAGTGGCAGAAGTAACAAAAATAAATTGTATTAATGTAATGATAGTGACAGAAGTAACAAAAATAAATTGTATTAATGTAATGATAGTGGCAGAAGTAACAAAAATAAATTGTATTAATGTAATGATAGTGACAGAAGTAACAAAAATAAATTGTATTAATGTAATGATAGTGGCAGAAGTAACAAAAATAAATTGTATTAATGTAATGATAGTGGGAGAAGTAACAAAAATAAATTGTATTAATGTAATGATAGTGACAGAAGTAACAAAAATAAATTGTATTAATGTAATGATAGTGACAGAAGTAACAATAATAAATTGTATTAATGTAATGATAGTGACAGAAGTAACAATAATAAATTGTATTAATGTAATGATAGTGGCAGAAGTAACAAAAATAAATTGTATTAATGTAATGATAGTGGAAGAAGTAACAAAAATAAATTGTATTAATGTAATGATAGTGACAGAAGTAACAAAAATAAATTGTATTAATGTAATGATAGTGGCAGAAGTAACAAAAATAAATTGTATTAATGTAATGATAGTGACAGAAGTAACAATAATAAATTGTATTAATGTAATGATAGTGACAGAAGTAACAATAATAAATTGTATTAATGTAATGATAGTGGCAGAAGTAACAATAATAAATTGTATTAATGTAATGATAGTGGAAGAAGTAACAATAATAAATTGTATTAATGTAATGATAGTGGAAGAAGTAACAATAATAAATTGTATTAATGTAATGATAGTGACAGAAGTAACAATAATAAATTGTATTAATGTAATGATAGTGACAGAAGTAACAAAAATAAATTGTATTAATGTAATGATAGTGGCAGAAGTAACAAAAATAAATTGTATTAATGTAATGATAGTGGCAGAAGTAACAATAATAAATTGTATTAATGTAATGATAGTGACAGAAGTAACAAAAATAAATTGTATTAATGTAATGATAGTGGCAGAAGTAACAAAAATAAATTGTATTAATGTAATGATAGTGGGAGAAGTAACAAAAATAAATTGTATTAATGTAATGATAGTGGCAGAAGTAACAAAAATAAATTGTATTAATGTAATGATAGTGACAGAAGTAACAAAAATAAATTGTATTAATGTAATGATAGTGACAGAAGTAACAAAAATAAATTGTATTAATGTAATGATAGTGACAGAAGTAACAAAAATAAATTGTATTAATGTAATGATAGTGACAGAAGTAACAAAAATAAATTGTATTAATGTAATGATAGTGGGAGAAGTAACAAAAATAAATTGTATTAATGTAATGATAGTGGCAGAAGTAACAAAAATAAATTGTATTAATGTAATGATAGTGGCAGAAGTAACAAAAATAAATTGTATTAATGTAATGATAGTGGCAGAAGTAACAAAAATAAATTGTATTAATGTAATGATAGTGACAGAAGTAACAATAATAAATTGTATTAATGTAATGATAGTGACAGAAGTAACAAAAATAAATTGTATTAATGTAATGATAGTGGCAGAAGTAACAAAAATAAATTGTATTAATGTAATGATAGTGACAGAAGTAACAAAAATAAATTGTATTAATGTAATGATAGTGGCAGAAGTAACAAAAATAAATTGTATTAATGTAATGATAGTGGCAGAAGTAACAATAATAAATTGTATTAATGTAATGATAGTGGCAGAAGTAACAATAATAAATTGTATTAATGTAATGATAGTGGCAGAAGTAACAAAAATAAATTGTATTAATGTAATGATAGTGGCAGAAGTAACAAAAATAAATTGTATTAATGTAATGATAGTGGCAGAAGTAACAAAAATAAATTGTATTAATGTAATGATAGTGGCAGAAGTAACAATAATAAATTGTATTAATGTAATGATAGTGGCAGAAGTAACAATAATAAATTGTATTAATGTAATGATAGTGGCAGAAGTAACAAAAATAAATTGTATTAATGTAATGATAGTGGCAGAAGTAACAAAAATAAATTGTATTAATGTAATGATAGTGGCAGAAGTAACAATAATAAATTGTATTAATGTAATGATAGTGGCAGAAGTAACAATAATAAATTGTATTAATGTAATGATAGTGGCAGAAGTAACAAAAATAAATTGTATTAATGTAATGATAGTGGCAGAAGTAACAATAATAAATTGTATTAATGTAATGATAGTGGCAGAAGTAACAATAATAAATTGTATTAATGTAATGATAGTGGCAGAAGTAACAAAAATAAATTGTATTAATGTAATGATAGTGGCAGAAGTAACAATAATAAATTGTATTAATGTAATGATAGTGGCAGAAGTAACAAAAATAAATTGTATTAATGTAATGATAGTGGCAGAAGTAACAAAAATAAATTGTATTAATGTAATGATAGTGGCAGAAGTAACAATAATAAATTGTATTAATGTAATGATAGTGGCAGAAGTAACAAAAATAAATTGTATTAATGTAATGATAGTGGCAGAAGTAACAATAATAAATTGTATTAATGTAATGATAGTGGCAGAAGTAACAAAAATAAATTGTATTAATGTAATGATAGTGGCAGAAGTAACAATAATAAATTGTATTAATGTAATGATAGTGACAGAAGTAACAAAAATAAATTGTATTAATGTAATGATAGTGGCAGAAGTAACAAAAATAAATTGTATTAATGTAATGATAGTGGCAGAAGTAACAAAAATAAATTGTATTAATGTAATGATAGTGACAGAAGTAACAAAAATAAATTGTATTAATGTAATGATAGTGGCAGAAGTAACAAAAATAAATTGTATTAATGTAATGATAGTGGCAGAAGTAACAATAATAAATTGTATTAATGTAATGATAGTGGCAGAAGTAACAAAAATAAATTGTATTAATGTAATGATAGTGGCAGAAGTAACAATAATAAATTGTATTAATGTAATGATAGTGGCAGAAGTAACAATAATAAATTGTATTAATGTAATGATAGTGGAAGAAGTAACAATAATAAATTGTATTAATGTAATGATAGTGGCAGAAGTAACAAAAATAAATTGTATTAATGTAATGATAGTGACAGAAGTAACAATAATAAATTGTATTAATGTAATGATAGTGACAGAAGTAACAATAATAAATTGTATTAATGTAATGATAGTGGCAGAAGTAACAATAATAAATTGTATTAATGTAATGATAGTGGAAGAAGTAACAATAATAAATTGTATTAATGTAATGATAGTGGAAGAAGTAACAATAATAAATTGTATTAATGTAATGATAGTGACAGAAGTAACAATAATAAATTGTATTAATGTAATGATAGTGACAGAAGTAACAAAAATAAATTGTATTAATGTAATGATAGTGGCAGAAGTAACAAAAATAAATTGTATTAATGTAATGATAGTGGCAGAAGTAACAATAATAAATTGTATTAATGTAATGATAGTGACAGAAGTAACAAAAATAAATTGTATTAATGTAATGATAGTGGCAGAAGTAACAAAAATAAATTGTATTAATGTAATGATAGTGGGAGAAGTAACAAAAATAAATTGTATTAATGTAATGATAGTGGCAGAAGTAACAAAAATAAATTGTATTAATGTAATGATAGTGACAGAAGTAACAAAAATAAATTATATTAATGTAATGATAGTGACAGAAGTAACAAAAATAAATTGTATTAATGTAATGATAGTGACAGAAGTAACAAAAATAAATTGTATTAATGTAATGATAGTGACAGAAGTAACAAAAATAAATTGTATTAATGTAATGA
The DNA here is from genome assembly GCA_032718475.1 of Nemertoderma westbladi. NCBI lineage: Eukaryota > Metazoa > Xenacoelomorpha > Nemertodermatida > Nemertodermatidae > Nemertoderma > Nemertoderma westbladi. The sequence continues at coordinate 14,816 of JAUCBJ010003711.1, forward strand.
TAGTGGCAGAAGTAACAAAAATAAATTGTATTAATGTAATGATAGTGGCAGAAGTAACAAAAATAAATTGTATTAATGTAATGATAGTGGCAGAAGTAACAAAAATAAATTGTATTAATGTAATGATAGTGGCAGAAGTAACAAAAATAAATTGTATTAATGTAATGATAGTGACAGAAGTAACAATAATAAATTGTATTAATGTAATGATAGTGACAGAAGTAACAAAAATAAATTGTATTAATGTAATGATAGTGGCAGAAGTAACAAAAATAAATTGTATTAATGTAATGATAGTGACAGAAGTAACAAAAATAAATTGTATTAATGTAATGATAGTGGCAGAAGTAACAAAAATAAATTGTATTAATGTAATGATAGTGGCAGAAGTAACAATAATAAATTGTATTAATGTAATGATAGTGGCAGAAGTAACAATAATAAATTGTATTAATGTAATGATAGTGGCAGAAGTAACAAAAATAAATTGTATTAATGTAATGATAGTGGCAGAAGTAACAAAAATAAATTGTATTAATGTAATGATAGTGGCAGAAGTAACAAAAATAAATTGTATTAATGTAATGATAGTGGCAGAAGTAACAATAATAAATTGTATTAATGTAATGATAGTGGCAGAAGTAACAATAATAAATTGTATTAATGTAATGATAGTGGCAGAAGTAACAAAAATAAATTGTATTAATGTAATGATAGTGGCAGAAGTAACAAAAATAAATTGTATTAATGTAATGATAGTGGCAGAAGTAACAATAATAAATTGTATTAATGTAATGATAGTGGCAGAAGTAACAATAATAAATTGTATTAATGTAATGATAGTGGCAGAAGTAACAAAAATAAATTGTATTAATGTAATGATAGTGGCAGAAGTAACAATAATAAATTGTATTAATGTAATGATAGTGGCAGAAGTAACAATAATAAATTGTATTAATGTAATGATAGTGGCAGAAGTAACAAAAATAAATTGTATTAATGTAATGATAGTGGCAGAAGTAACAATAATAAATTGTATTAATGTAATGATAGTGGCAGAAGTAACAAAAATAAATTGTATTAATGTAATGATAGTGGCAGAAGTAACAAAAATAAATTGTATTAATGTAATGATAGTGGCAGAAGTAACAATAATAAATTGTATTAATGTAATGATAGTGGCAGAAGTAACAAAAATAAATTGTATTAATGTAATGATAGTGGCAGAAGTAACAATAATAAATTGTATTAATGTAATGATAGTGGCAGAAGTAACAAAAATAAATTGTATTAATGTAATGATAGTGGCAGAAGTAACAATAATAAATTGTATTAATGTAATGATAGTGACAGAAGTAACAAAAATAAATTGTATTAATGTAATGATAGTGGCAGAAGTAACAAAAATAAATTGTATTAATGTAATGATAGTGGCAGAAGTAACAAAAATAAATTGTATTAATGTAATGATAGTGACAGAAGTAACAAAAATAAATTGTATTAATGTAATGATAGTGGCAGAAGTAACAAAAATAAATTGTATTAATGTAATGATAGTGGCAGAAGTAACAATAATAAATTGTATTAATGTAATGATAGTGGCAGAAGTAACAAAAATAAATTGTATTAATGTAATGATAGTGGCAGAAGTAACAATAATAAATTGTATTAATGTAATGATAGTGGCAGAAGTAACAAAAATAAATTGTATTAATGTAATGATAGTGGCAGAAGTAACAAAAATAAATTGTATTAATGTAATGATAGTGGCAGAAGTAACAAAAATAAATTGTATTAATGTAATGATAGTGGCAGAAGTAACATAATTATTGTTAATAGTTTTTGCATTTTAAGCGCTTTTACTTGTTAAACGAAATACGACCTTCGAAGTACGATATGCTTGTGGAACTACTGAATTAAACCACTCAAAATTATCTATATTACAATCGCTGAAACAAATTCTAATTTTTAATCTAATCTCTAATTCTAATTTTTTGCAATAATTTCTCCATGAATACCATATACCTCAAGTATGCTGAATAAATTTGAACGGGAGACTGATTTGAAGGTCTTAAGGGGGGGGGGGGGGGGGTATACCCCCCCATGAACCTTTTTTTAAAATGGCTGCCAATTAGTGGTAAATGATAATATTGCTATTTTGTTATGGTCAACCACTGTATGGAAGGCCAAATAGCCTTTATAGTAAAATTTGAAAATTTATAGCCTCCCCCTAGCGGCTGGCGGCGGAATTAAAGATTTCACTAAAATTTCTACTAGTCCCTCAATTTTGGTCCAAATTTCTTCAAACCAACTTTTTTGGACTCAGCGTGATGGACTCTACAAAAGTAATCTTATAGAATTTTTAATTAGCCATTTTTATTTTAATTAATTAAATTAATTAATTAATTATCATATTTTTAATTAAAATTGACTAATTAGAAAAAATTGTAATATTTATCAAAATTCCATAAGATAACTTTTAAAGAGCTTCCAAAGCTCGTTCGAATGAGCCATAAACGAAGAAAATTGGTTAAAAAATGACGGAGGAGTAGTAATTTGAAAATGAAAAATGTCATTCCGAGAAAATGCCCTTCAAAGTTTAAACCGTCCCGCCAAAATTGGCTGTTTGCGTTCTGGTTGGTTAATTATTTCCGGCACGAAGGATGCACACCAACGAGCTAAAATGTTCATTACGGGGGTTTTCGGGGTCGTTGATTTCATTTCCGATGTCAGTTTTAATTTTTGGTGGAATCTAGTCTGTCTGTCTGTCTGTCGGTCTTCTGTCTTTCTTACAATTTGATGGACAGACCGTCATACGGAAAAACAGTGATAACTCGAGAACTGAAAGAGGTCTCACTAAGCGGTTTTCAGATTTGTAATCCTCATTAAATTCTGCACTTAATGAAATAAAGAAACAACAATTTGAAAATTTTACCTGAGGGGGGTATACCCCCCCTCCCCCCCCCCCCCCCCCCCCCCCTTAAAGAAGTCAAAAAAAGACAGGAAAGGATGACGGTCTTTTTTTGTTGACAACTCTAGAATTATCTTTCTAAGAGTCGGAATTGGCTATATGATCCCACGACCTTTACGGAGCCCATTCTGTTTCCCAATTAGCAGTCTCCCAACGAATTTCTTTAGGGCCTATAGTCTACAATTCTGGAGTGTGAATGAGATCCAAACACTGGTATTTTAAAGACTCGGGGGGGGGGGGGGTGGGGGGTGGTGGTGGTGGGACAACATCTACTCCACTAGCTCGATTGGTCTTGATGCTCATTCCAGTCGATTTTACTTCTGGAAAGGACATGTCACCACAGGGTATATCTGGGAGTACAGACTCAGACACACGATGTGTCACAAAGTTATCAAGCAAACCCTGTAATTATTTAGCAGCTTTTCAAAGTGGGTCATCCAGTCGGTGAGACGATCACTTGGAGTTTCAGCCTTTTATCCTTTGCTAGTTGGTTGGCTTTTCCTACCTGTCAGGAAAAGTACTACTGTACTATGTAGGCCTACTCTCAAAATCACTAGAGGGAACCCAACGGCTCCTCAACTCATTAGAACAGGCTGCTTTTAGAGTTGGTATTTTTATTAACTCCAAAAAAGTTTTGACAGTTAAGTTTGAAAATCCTCAGCAAGTCTCTGACCGGATGAGCATAGGCTCAAAGGATGGTATGCTTGAGGATGTGGACGACTTGTTACCTGGGATCATGAATCCGGAAGTCAGGTGAGGACCTTTGAATGCGTCAGGTCAGGTATTCTAGGCCATTGATCAAGAAAACTTGCCACCTCCATGCAGCATAAAGGAGGTGCCACCTGTAGCTGCATAGACCCTCTTACTAGGGCAAATCGGGTCCTGTAACTAGGACCCCCTTCGTTCTGGGATAAGGACGCCCTTGGTCCTGGATTAAAGACCCATATACTTGGCTGCAGGGGTATATGGCCTCGACCAGGCAGATGGTGATCTACCAATGGCTGGTCAGGAGTAGAGTGTTCTCATGTCCACTCTGAGTGCACTTCACTGCGACCTGCACCTGGCAGCAGGGGTACAGGGCATGACCCAGCAGATGAGCTGCACAGCCAATGGTGGGTCATGTGCGCCAGAGTAGATATGGGTGATGGGCCTCATATCTGACTCCACTGCGACACCCACCCTGTGGAATGGCAAACCAGGGTGTGGTATTTGCCCCGAGAGCTGACTCGGCAAAAAAGCACCCCCCAACCCCCACTATGGATTACATTAGTAATGCGGAGGTCCAGCCACTAGAGGCCAGTGCAATGACTGGACACAATCGGCCTCACAGGCGTCAGTTATCTCCTGACCGGCTGCCTGTCTCACCCCCTACTGGAGAGAGAGCGGCAAACAATTCTTTGAGTCCCTTTCCTGATGACCTTTCTGGCCCAAACCCTGGGTCACCAGGGAGGCCAGATTGTGAGGGGGAGAGGGATTCTGGAGTTGGAGGCTACTCTCATGTTCCACCCCGACCAACAAAGCCATTGGTGAATCTGAGGCAAGTCACTAGACTAGCCTCAGTAAACACCCTAACACTCGGGTCCCCAATGCGACAAGGTGAGCTGACTGCCTTGGCAGATAAGCTTTCTCTTAGTGCAGTGGGTTTCAAGAGCACCGAATGCAGACTGGACAGACTGATGACGTTCTGATTAAGGACATGGGGGGCGGTTGGCGACTCGCCCTCGCTTCAGCAGATGATAGTGGCAATGGTGGAATTGGTCTATTGATGAATCCAACTGCACATGCAGCATTGGACAAAATAGACCACATCTCTAACCGCATCATCCGTTGCCACTTCTCATGTTCTGGAAGACTGGCTAAGAAGTTTCCTAAGGTGGTTCTGATTGTGTGCTACTCTCCAACTAGTGTTGCCCCTGTAGAGGAGGTGGAAAATTTCTACCAGAATCTACAAGCAGCTACTGATGGAGTGGATCAGCATGCATTCTTAACATTCCTGGGAGACTTTAATGCTAGTCTGCATCAATCACCTACATCGCCCTGGGTCTATAGCAATAGTGTTAACCGAAATTCCTTCCATCTTCAGGATTTTATCTCTGGAAATGGATTGTTTTCGGCTGGAACCCAGTTCAAGAAGCGAACTGGAAAGCTATGGACGCATAGTGGACCTAGTGGTCACAAGTCCCAGATAGACCATATCCTGTTTCGTAGGAAATACAGGAGCTCTATACAAGACTGTAATGCATCTACACTACAACCCTTCTCCAGTGATCACCGCCTTATTGTGGCCAAGGTAAGACTTAGTCTGCGTGCTAGCAGAACAACAAAATCTGCCTTGCCGCGGCATGACTGGTCCTCTCTGTTGCAACAGCCAAGTGTGAGATCCAGCTTCACACTACAGCTGAGCAACAGGTATGAGGTTCTTGCCTCTGAGGCGGCAGATCACTGTGAGGGCTATACTGCCTTCACAGAGGCAGTTAAGTTAGCAGCTGCAGAAACAGTTCCTGTATACCCTCGAAACAGGAAACGGGCCCCCTGGACTGACAACAAAATTCAGAAGTGCCGAAATGACCTCCACAAGGCGCAGAAAGAGTCCCGACTCAAACAGACTACAGCGGCCAAGAATGCAGTTAAGGCTGCATCTAGGTCCCTGAACAGGCAGTACTCTGTTAATTTACAGGAGCTAATAAACCAAGCAGGTTGATGCCATCAATGATGCTGACGACAGCAGGCAATCATCCCAGGCATGGAGATCGATCATCTTGCTTGCTGGTCGAAAAAGCCAACCAACCACCAAGGTTAATGCTGAATCACCAGCCGATCGCCTCAATGGTTGGAAGGCCCACTTTGAAAAGCTCCTCAATAATGACAGGGTATTGCCTGATAACTTTATAGAAGTAAAAGTGTCTGAGTCTGTACTCCCAGATATTCCCATTGGTGATATCTCCTTTGCAGAAGTGAAGGCTGCGGCAAAGAGCATTAAGACCAATCGTGCCAGTGGAGTAGATGGTGTTCCCCCTGAGGTCTTTAAAATACCTGAGTGTTTAAAGCTCATCTATCCCATCATAGTAGACATGTACCGAACAACAAGAGTCCCACAAGAAATGAAAACAAATAAGTTGGTGCCAGTTCCCAAGAAGGGCAACCTAACACTCTATGGTTCTTTTCGGGGAATCTCATTGATCTCGATTGCTGCAAAGCTATACAATAGAATTCTATTAAATCGCATCAGGGATCCCATTGAGAGACTGCTCCGTGGAAATCGGAATGGGTTCCGTAAAGGTCGTGGGACCATCGAGCCCATTTTGGCACTTAGAAGGATAATTGAAGAGTTATCAAAAAAGAAAGACAGGCATCTGGCTGTTATCTTTGTTGACTTCTTCAAGGCCTTTGATTCAGTCTCTCGCTCACGTATGTTCAGCATACTTTCATTATATGGGATTCCTGATGAAATTATTGCAGCAATCAGATCAGTATACGATGGTTCGACAACATTTGTGTCTACTGTTGACGGTGACACAGAACCTTTTGAAGTGTTATGGGGCGTCCTCCAGACACACTTGCACCATTCTTGTTCATAATTGTTGTTGACTATGTTCTACGCATGTCCTTAGATCATCATAATGATGATGGGGTGATGATAACTCCACCTACTGGCTCCAGAAGTCGAGGAAATACTGCCAAGTACCTAACTGATCTAGACTTTGCTGATGACTTAGGAGTACTCTCAGAATCACTAGAGGGAGCCCAACGGCTCCTCAGCTCATTAGAACATGCTGCTTCTAGTGTTGGTCTTTTTATTAACTCCAGAAAGACCAAAATTTTAACAGTTGACTTTGAAAGTCCTCAGCAAGTCTCTGATCGGATGAGCATAAGCTCAAAAGATGGTATGCTTGAGCATGTGGATGACTTCTGTTACCTGGGATCATGGATCCGGAAGTCAGGTGAGGACCTTCGAATACGTAAGGGAAAGGCATGGGCAGCCTTGAATAGGCTTTCCAGGATTTGGAAGTCACTGAGAATTAATTGGAAACTTAAGGTCCGATTATTTAGAGCAGCAGTAGTTCCAGGACGCCTCTACGGGAGTCCATGCTGGGCTCTAACTGCTGAGGACACCAAATCTTTGGATGGCACATTCACAAGAATGCTACGCCGGGTTCATTGTGTCAAGTACAATGCACACATCTCCAACCAGACACCAAATAACATCGGAAGTGTCTCATTGGTTCCCCCAAGTTTGACACTGGAACAAACCCGCCTTCGCTTTGCTGGACATTGCTTTCGCCGTGAGGACCAGCCAGTGCATAATCTTGTGCTTTGGCGGCCTCATTGAGTGAATAAGCATGGTGGATAGCCCATGACTTTCTTGAGACGCATCTTAAAGGACACTGGCCTTGGAGATGTGGATGATCTAGCAAATGTCATGGGTGATAAGGAGTTGTGGAGGCGCAACTTTGTCGACAAGCTTAATATATATGTAATATATATATAATGCAGCTGCAATGCAGCATGCCGTATGTAGTAGTAGTACTAGTACCTGTCAGGAAGTTGATCAATTGCCATCCATGCCTGTGATGATTGCCAGCTTTCATCACGGTGTTGATGGTGTCTCCCTGCCTATTGAAAAGCTCCTTTGCTAGATGATGCAATTTTTTGAAAATTTGCTACAACATGGTAGCTATAAATTTTAACAAACATGATGTACTGCAACAAATTTTATTTGTTCCAGATATTTTTTATATATTTTTTTGATACATTTTTTTGTAAACATTTCTTTAGTAGTTACCGGTAAATTTCATCCGATTATATCCAGAAGACGAAGCTTGTTTATTATTCGTAAAAATACTCACCGGCATAATGCTTCATTAAATCAAACCAGTCTTTCTCTTGGTTACTTGGACGCAAAAACTTAAAAATTTCCATTGGAGATGGCACTGCTGACCAGGCGATGAGGTTGGCAATGCCAATCAACGCTGAAGGCAAGTTCTGTGGGGGAACCTCGAAGCTTTTATTTAAGTTGGGTATTGGTGGGATCTCTTCGAATTCAGTGTCGGCTCCCTTGCAGTCCAGGTTTACGGATATTTTGCCGCCACATAGTCCCACCGTATCAGAGTCGTCGTTTTCATTTGTTATAGCATCGCCTTGTTTATTTGTTTTGGCATCACCGTGGCATAGGCCAACGACCAGAATGATCAATATTATTTGGTATGTCTCCATTTATTCTTTTAAATGAACTCTGTTAAATAAACTGTACTAGTTCGCCATGTCGACACCCAAACACTCAATTGTTTTCTACTAGCCAAATTTTCCTTAATTTTTATATTATTATAGTATATACGGTACTAATCTACTGTAGTACCGGTACATAGTCTACATTCATCCAACATAATTTTTATGGTACCGGTAGTTACCATCTTTCAAAATACTAGCTATTTACAAAATTCTTTAAAAATTTTTTTTTTTTACATTTTCTGCTAATATTTTTGCATTTCAATATAATAAAGGCTAAATTCATTTTCAACCAACACAAATAAAAATGCTAGCAACCATATAAAACCAGCACGGTACGTCATTAAACAACTAAATATGAAACACCGGATATTATTATTTGATTTTATGATAATTAGTACCGGTAAAAAACATTAGCTACTGTACATCAATAACAATGCATTTTTCCACTTCAAAAATTAAAAAAAAAACCATTGTAAAATGTTTGTCAGGGTTGTCGACTTGGCGAACTACAGTACAGTAGTACCAAATGATTTACCGTAAGTCGAATAAATAGATCTAAAGTGAAGATACTGAACTCCGGGTCTTATCTAGGAAAATCAATTAAGTGTTTTTTGCTGAGCATAATATACAGTACGAAGATATTAGGCCTACTGACCCCACCCCCATTCTTTATTGAATAACTTTTAGACCATAACTCGCATAAAAACCACTCGAGCTACCATATGATAATTTGTTGTACTGTAAAATACCTACAATTTCCACCGCTAATGTATCCACCAAATTTTGAAAAATGCAGAAACCATATATGTAATACCAGTGTTTTGTTCTAGAACTTAAATGGGCATTTAGTATAGCCTGGTTACCAATATTTTGATTTTTTGGGTACTAGAATGTTATATTGCAGGTCCACCCATGCATGACCTTCTATAAATACTACTACAGTAATTATGGTAGGTCATGGTACACCCCCCCCCCCCCCCCCCCCCCTAAAATTTGTTGACTAGCTTGTTTTTACTATTTCTTTTTATGAACATATGTTAGCTAATTTATAAAAAATGTATATGTTCTAGAACAAATATTTTTTTTTCTAGAACAATTAAAAAAAATAATTAAAAAATTAATGTACTATTTTATTTTTGAGAATTGTTCTAGAACATATCTTCGTTATTCAGAAATGGAAAAAAAGTTCTAGAACAAATAGTTTTTGATCTAGAACATTTTTGAAAAAATATATATTTTTTAAAATTTTGGAGAATTTGTTTTATCTAATTTTTATCGTTGCTGGCAAGGTGAGTGGGTGGGTAGGGTGTAGATAGCTAATAGTTAATTTAAAAAATAATTACACTGTATTGAGGTGATATATTCAGAAATTAATTACAGTACATAGAGACTTATACTGTATAAGACTTATTAATTTCTTACACAATTCCTCTAAACTCAAATCAGTCAATTTTACAACGTGAAATCATAAATCTTAGCTATAGTAATTAAAATGGTCTAGAAGAAAATATAATTACCATTAAATTATCATTAAATTAATTACCATTAAATATCAAATACAACATCACTAATAAAAAATATAATTTGTTAAGTTTTTTAAAAAATTGGTTCTATAGAAAAAAAGAATATTTGTTCCAGAATATTTTCTTATACATATAATTAAATATATGAAGTGTTCTAGAACATTCAGTCAATAGCTAATACGTATTTTCAAAGCTTTGATAAAACTCGTTCTAGAACAAAATAGAATTGTTCTAGAACATTATATTTTTATGCTAAATAATAGCTGACATGTTCTCTAGCACATTAGCCTACTCTGTGCCGTGCAAGTTTAATGCAAATTGAATGCTCTGCTCCCCTTATTCCCTCATCGCAAAGCGCAGTCCATATTCATCGCCATCTTCGAGTTGCTGAATAACGATACTATATTCCAGGACGTGTATAGGCGTACTTACAGTAGTTACTAGCTAAAATAAACAAAAAATAATACAATACGTAAAACACATTAAAGACACTTTTTAACACACCTAAAAAACATACACAAAAAAATTTTGGTACCCAGGCTATATAAAGCCAAAAAATGTGTCCAACTGAGAGTGCGGTCAATATGGGTTCAGTAAGTTTGTAACAAACCTGTGAGAAGTAACGTGGAGAAGGGGGAAGGTTACTCTGGAACTCTATGAGGAGGGGAGTGTGGGGGGGGGGGGGGGTGAAACGCTAGACCCCCCCCCCCCCATGCTTGGGTACGCCCCTGGTAACACCAATAATCCGAGCAACAAATTTCATATATTATTACAGTATACACCATGCCCCAGAATAGAGTGTGATAATTCAATGACACGACCCCTACCTACCCCCCCCCCCCCCCCCCCCCCCCCCCCCAAAAAAAAAAACATTTTTTTTTCTACAATTCTTAATGTGGAATGCATTAAATTTGAAACAGAGATAGTTTCACCTCCCTCCTCCTCCGTGGATGAGCCAGAATTTTTATTTTAGCTTTCAATTTTTAGCTTTAAAAAAGTGTCTCCTGCGGTATTGCACCAGTCCCGCGCAGTTATTCTTCTACCTTGTAGCTGTTTGTTGGTAGGCCTACCAATGAGATATGGGCGCAAAAGTTGCATGGTTTTGCGTTTTATTACAGTTAATAAATACACCATATTCTGGAAAATTTTGTTTATCCAATACGTCGCTGGGCACTACTACTACTACGATCGGCATGATGCATTGCAGCTGCATTATATATATATTACATATATACTAAGAATGCTGTTCCGTCTTGTCGACAAAATTGCGCCGCCACAACTCCCTATCACCCATGACTTTTGCTAGATCATCCGCATCTTCAAGGCCAGTGTCCTTCAAGATGCGTCTCAAGAAAGTCATGGGCTGTCCACCATGCTTATTCACTCCATGAGGCTGCCAAAGCACAAGATTATGCACTGGCTGGTCCTCACGGCAAAAGCAATGTCCTGCAAAGCGGAGGCGGTTCCGTTCAAGTATCAAGCTTGGGGAGATTAATAGAACACCTCCAATGTTGTATAGAGTCTGATTTAAGATTTGTGGAGAAATAGGGGGGAAATAGGGGGGGGGGGGGGGGGGGGGGGGTCGAGTCATTGGATTATGACACTGTATTGCGGGGCATGGTGTAGGCCTAACTACGGTAATGCATATCAAATATAATTCCATAACACCTAAACTCCATAAATAAATTCCATTAACTCCCGTCGGTGATATTTGCTGTGATTAGGTATTTGGATATTATCTGGCTCTTCAAATCGTCATTGTTTACACTTTGTTGGGTTTGCCTACTATTGTGAGTTCTCACTGCGCATATAGTGTAGACTTATCATATAGGTTAAGACTTACGTTTTATTTGCATATAGTCTGTATTTGTTGTGTTAACATTCGCAGTTCTTAATCTAAAATGTAATGTACAGTAAGGTCTGTTTGTCTTACTCAGGTTATACAAACACGCGAATCAATTTCCATGCGCAGAGCCGTCGGTAGTTCTCCAGTGTGCTGCTAGAGGACGAAATGTCTCAAAGAACCTCTCTTTTCGTGGTTTCCGCTGGTATTTTGCAGTCATTCTGGTGCGATAGCTTAATGAGACTTGAGGCGCGGAGAAAGATGGCTAAAATACGGTGTCGTCTTTGAAGGTGTCATCTTGCATATTTAATTACACCACACAACTAAGTTGTACTAATTAATGTAATATTTTATATAATTCAATTAACAATTTAATTATTCAGGGCTTTAAAAATAATATTTACGTACTCAACTCTCTAAGCGGATGGCGGGGTAGCTCAGTTGGTTGAGCGCCGGGCCTGCAATCTTTGGTTGTAGGTTCAGCGCCGCCAGGGTCCACTCAGCCTTTCATCCACTGGGGTCGATAAATGAGCACCAGTTAAATAACTGGGAGCAAATCTTGGGATAGGAGTAGCGCCCGCCCCTACCCTCGGGTAGCAGCTATCGAAAGAGGAGCCTTCGGGTCGCTCCGGCTTCGGCCGACTGTTTGCTTTTTGCTTGCAACTCTCTAATATATCCTCATACTCCTCTATTCCTGTTATATATTACCATTTACACGAAGTGGGGCCTTCGCGCAGCACGTGAAATGAGTTAATGCTAAGTATCAACTCGAAAGGATTATAAAAACATAGGAGAAGATTTTCCCGGAAAACGTTAACCCTCTAGCGGGAGACTGGGTAACTGAAGAAGGAAGGATTAGTTTCCCTACAAAGCCACAGCCTATGGTCTATTACATATCTACCAAGTTTCCGATTGACGGATCATAAATAACGAAATGTTGGAAGGTTTTCACTTTCATACATTTAGCCCTCTAGCGGCATATTAAAGAACTACGGATCGATCACCTTCCTCACAAAGACGAGGCATGTGGTCTAGTACATACCGGTACTGTATATTCCAAAATTCAGCTTAAATAGATTAAGATCAAGGAATTCGCGAAGGTTATCACTTTCCTACATTTCGCCCTCTAGCGGCAGACTCGAAAACTCCGGACCGATTACTGTCCACACAAAGACTTAGGATGTCTTCTAGTACATATATGACAAGTTTCAGCGTAATCAGATCATAAACAACTAAATGGAAGAATAATTTCACATTCGGGACATTTCGCCCTCTAGCGGCAGACTGGAGAACTGCAGACAGATTAGCCTCCTTTGAAATTTATAGCTAATGGTCTAGTACATACTTCCCAAGTTTCAGCTTAAACGGATTAAAAGCAAAGAAATGGGTGGCCATTTAATGTTTAGACATGTGGCCCTCTACCGGCAGACTGGAAAACTTCGGACCGATTACAATCCACACAAAGACTCAGGATGTCATCTAGTACATATATGACAAGTTTCAGCGTAATCAGATCATAAACAACTAAATGGAAGAATAATTTCACATTCGGGACATTTCGCCCTCTAGCGGCAGACTGGAGAACTGCAGACAGATTAGCCTCCTTTGAAATTTACAGCTAATGGTCTAGTACATACTTCCCAAGTTTCAGCTTAAACGGATTAAAAGCAAAGAATTGGGTGGCCATTTAATGTTTAGACATGTGGCCCTCTAGCGGGAGACCATTGCACTGATGGTGTCTGAAAGTCTCTCAAAAATCTCAACTTTTGCTCATATTGATACCTACAAATTTTCAACTTGGCAGCTTTAAATCCGACAAAGTTATTAGCATGTCAAAATCGTAACGACGACAACGACGACGACGACGACAACGACGACGACGACAACTATTTGCATAAATTGACCCACCCCCTAACAGTGTCAATTCGCTAAGGCTCCGCCAACTTCGTGGCTCGCCCCACATACGATGTCATAATTGAAACAATTTCCTATAAAAATAATTTTAAGTCAATCACATACATAAACAGTTTTTGTTTGATATAGTTTTATTTATAGTGCTTTACCAACTATGTGAATGCCGGAACAAAATTTTTGATTTCAAATGTAGAGTGAGGATCCCGAGAGAAACATTTTCGGGTTAATCTTTCTCTCTAAGGGAAACCTCATACAGCTGGCTGACCACTCTCAAACCTGAAGGAAACCTCATACAGCTAGCTGACCCCTCTCACACCTAATGGAAACCTCATACAGCTAGCTGACCACTCTCACACCTAATGGAAACCTCATACAGATGGCTGACCACTCTCATACGTAAGGGAAACCTCATACAGCTAGCTGACCACTCTCATACGTAAGGGAAACCTCATACAGCTAGCTGACCACTCTCATATGTAAGGGAAACCTCATTCAGCTAGCTGACCACTCTCACACCTAATGGAAACCTCATACAGCTAGCTGACCACTCTCACACCTAATGGAAACCTCATACAGCTAGCTGACCACTCTCACACACCTAATGGAAACCTCATACAGATGGCTGACCACTCTCACAGCTATCTGACCACTCTCATACGTAAGGGAAACCTCATACAGCTAGCTGATCACTCGCACACCTAAGGGAAACCTCATACAGCTAGCTGACCACTCTCATACGTAAGGGAAACCTCATACAGCTAGCTGACCACTCTCATACATAAGGGAAACCTCATACAGCTAGCAGACCACTCTCATATGTAAGGGAAACCTCATTCAGCTAGCTGACCACTCTCACACCTAATGGAAACCTCATACAGCTAGCTGACCACTCTCATACGTAGGGGAAAGCTCATACAGCTAGCTGACCACTCTCACACCTAAGGGAAACTTCATACAGCTAGCTGACCACTCATACGTAGGGGAAAGCTCATACAGCTAGCTGACCACTCTCACACCTAAGGGAAACTTCATACAGCTAGCTGACCACTCTCATACGTAGGGGAAAGCTCATACAGCTAGCTGATCACTCTCACACCTAAGGGAAACTTCATACAGCTAGCTGACCACTCTCAAATCTAAGGGAGACCTCATACAGCTAGCTGACCACTCTCACACCTAAGGGAAACTTCATACAGCTAGCTGACCACTCTCATACGTAGGGGAAAGCTCATACAGCTAGCTGACCACTCTCACACCTAAGGGAAACTTCATACAGCTAGCTGACCACTCTCATACGTAGGGGAAAGCTCATACAGCTAGCTGACCACTCTCAAACCTAAGGGAGACCTCATGCAGCTAGCTGACCACTCTCACACCTAATGGAAACCTCATACAGCTAGCTGACCACTCTCATACGTAAGGGAAACCTCATACAGCTCAGTTGACCACTCTCACACCTACGGGAAACCTCATACAGTTAGCTGACCACTCTCAAACTAAGGGAAACCTCATAGAGCTAGCTGACCACTCTCACACCTAATGGAAACCTCATTCAGCTAGCTGACCACTCTCACACCTAAGGGAAACTTCATACAGCTAGCTGACCACTCTCAAACCTAAGGGAAACTTCATACAGCTAGCTGACCACTCTCATACGTAAGGGAAACCTCATACAGTTAGCTGACCACTCTCAAACCTAAGGGAAACTTCATACAGCTAGCTGACCACTCTCAAACCTAAGGGAGACCTATTTCAGCTAGCTGACCACTCTCACACCTAATGGAAACCTCATACAGCTAGCTGACCACTCTCAAACCTAAGGGAGACCTCATACAGCTAGCTGACCACTCTCACACCTAAGGGAAACCTCATACAGTTAGCTGACCACTCTCAAACCTAAGGGAAACCTCATAGAGCTAGCTGACCACTCTCACACCTAATGGAAACCTCATTCAGCTAGCTGACCACTCTCACACCTAAGGAAAATCTCATACAGCTAGCTGACCACTCTCACACCTAATGGAAACCTCATACAGCTAGCTGACCACTCTCAAACATAAGGGAGACCTCATACAGCTAGCTGACCACTCTCACACCTAAGGGAAACCTCATACAGTTAGCTGACCACTCTCAAACCTAAGGGAAACCTCATAGAGCTAGCTGACCACTCTCACACCTAATGGAAACCTCATTCAGCTAGCTGACCACTCTCACACCTAAGGGAAACCTCATACAGGTAGCTGACCACTCTCACACCTAAGGAAAATCTCATACAGCTAGCTGACCACTCTCACATCTAAGGAAAACCTCATACAGCTAGCTGACCACTCTCAAACCTAAGGGAAACCTCATACAGCTAGCTGACCACTCTCACACCCAAGGGGAACCTCATACAGCTAGCTGACCACTCTCACACCTAAGGGAAACTTCATACAGCTAGCTGACCACTCATACGTAGGGGAAAGCTCATACAGCTAGCTGATCACTCTCACACCTAAGGGAAACTTCATACAGCTAGCTGACCACTCTCAAATCTAAGGGAGACCTCATACAGCTAGCTGACCACTCTCACACCTAAGGGAAACTTCATACAGCTAGCTGACCACTCTCATACGTAGGGGAAAGCTCATACAGCTAGCTGACCACTCTCACACCTAAGGGAAACTTCATACAGCTAGCTGACCACTCTCATACGTAGGGGAAAGCTCATACAGCTAGCTGACCACTCTCAAACCTAAGGGAGACCTCATGCAGCTAGCTGACCACTCTCACACCTAATGGAAACCTCATACAGCTAGCTGACCACTCTCATACGTAAGGGAAACCTCATACAGTCAGTTGACCACTCTCACACCTACGGGAAACCTCATACAGTTAGCTGACCACTCTCAAACTAAGGGAAACCTCATAGAGCTAGCTGACCACTCTCACACCTAATGGAAACCTCATTCAGCTAGCTGACCACTCTCACACCTAAGGGAAACTTCATACAGCTAGCTGACCACTCTCAAACCTAAGGGAAACTTCATACAGCTAGCTGACCACTCTCATACGTAAGGGAAACCTCATACAGTTAGCTGACCACTCTCAAACCTAAGGGAAACTTCATACAGCTAGCTGACCACTCTCAAACCTAAGGGAGACCTATTTCAGCTAGCTGACCACTCTCACACCTAATGGAAACCTCATACAGCTAGCTGACCACTCTCAAACCTAAGGGAGACCTCATACAGCTAGCTGACCACTCTCACACCTAAGGGAAACCTCATACAGTTAGCTGACCACTCTCAAACCTAAGGGAAACCTCATAGAGCTAGCTGACCACTCTCACACCTAATGGAAACCTCATTCAGCTAGCTGACCACTCTCACACCTAAGGAAAATCTCATACAGCTAGCTGACCACTCTCACACCTAATGGAAACCTCATACAGCTAGCTGACCACTCTCAAACATAAGGGAGACCTCATACAGCTAGCTGACCACTCTCACACCTAAGGGAAACCTCATACAGTTAGCTGACCACTCTCAAACCTAAGGGAAACCTCATAGAGCTAGCTGACCACTCTCACACCTAATGGAAACCTCATTCAGCTAGCTGACCACTCTCACACCTAAGGGAAACCTCATACAGGTAGCTGACCACTCTCACACCTAAGGAAAATCTCATACAGCTAGCTGACCACTCTCACATCTAAGGAAAACCTCATACAGCTAGCTGACCACTCTCAAACCTAAGGGAAACCTCATACAGCTAGCTGACCACTCTCACACCTAATGGAAACCTCATACAGGTAGCTGACCACTCTCACACCTAATGGAAACCTCATACAGGTAGCTGACCACTCTCACACCTAAGGGAAACCTCATACAGGTAGCTGACCACTCTCACACCTAAGGAAAATCTCATACAGCTAGCTGACCACTCTCACACCTAAGGAAAATCTCATACAGCTAGCTGACCACTCTCACACCTAAGGGAAACCTCATACAGCTAGCTGACCACTCTCACACCTAAGGGAAACCTCATACAGCTAGCTGACCACTCTCACATCTAAGGAAAACCTCATACAGCTAGCTGACCACTCTCAAACCTAAGGGAAACCTCATACAGCTAGCTGACCACTCTCACACCTAATGGAAACCTCATACAGCTAGCTGACCACTCTCACACCTAATGGAAACCTCATACAGGTAGCTGACCACTCGCACACCCAAGGGAAACCTCATACAGCTAGCTGACCACTCTCACACCTAAGGAAAACCTCATACAGCTAGCTGACCACTCCTAGGGATAGAATGCCCGCTTTTATGTACTTACACCTTGCCTTACCTTGCCGAACGGACTGTTGTCTTTAAGTTTCTTCGCACAACCCAGAACTGCTTCTTTGTAATAGTCATAAAATATACTTGCATGTACAATATTTTTGGATATTTCGACCAATAGTTTACCTTGTTCCAATGTAAAATCATTGTTGCAAAGGGAAACACATGATAGTGAATCCATATCCAGGCGGGGTTACGGTTATTTCCATAAATAATAGACTATTCGTATTATCCTTACATAATAGAAATAAAAATCTACTATTTGAAACTCAAACCTTCATAATTTGGATTTAGCATCATCAGTACATCTGAATATTTAACAAAAGCGCAAAAATATTAATGGAATAGGAAAATCCTGTATTTAATTTTATAAATAATTTGAAACGTAATAAACGCACACAGCAACTAATAACATTGAAACACTGTTTGTATAATTAATTAATGAAAAACACCAATAAATAATTAATAAATAATGATTAATATACATGAATTTAATACACAATTATTCGCATGCATAATACATAAGGAACATTTTCGTTGACGCGATTTTCTAGCGTTTTCTGTTTTTTTGTTAGGAAGATTCTTCCCACCGTATAAACTGAAAAAAAACGGGGGAAAAACGAGTCAATGAAAATACTCTCCATTGGAGCAAAATGAATGAAGCACTAAGTAGAGACTGCATAATGCAAGTAACAACTATTTACATACATGTTAAGGGCGCTCTACAGTGTACTGATCGGAGTGTTGTTACACGAACGCACGTCAAGTCAAATAAAGAAACAACGTATAGTAGGTACTTCGAGACAAGTATGTATGTATGTAGTTTTAATCACAAATTCTAACATTAATAAACAAACAACTATGATATTTTAAACTTTATTTAAAGACATTCAATTTTAGCGAAATTTGAAATTGTATAAGAAACTCGAAAGGGTACTTAATGGAAGAATAATTGGTGTTGTTGTTGTCGTCACTGTGCTAAGTGCTAACCTCTTTTTTGTTATGGGGGATATAACCGGGATCGAGCAAATATGTTTGGTAAAATCAATTGCGCATACACCCCATTATATTATGGTGATAATTCGTGATCTGTTAACTATATAACAAAAATTTGTATTAATAGTTAGAATTTGGCGATAAAATATTAAAAAAACTCAATAATCATAATCAACATGTGTGTAACAACAAATTATGAGAGATTAAAGGAACCAACACAATAATTAGATAATACCAGGGATTTTAATACCTGATGACCGCATGCAAAAACATAAAATCATGGTTCCATATACATGAATGGCTGGGTATTAGTCATTGGGGTAAAAATAATTTAGTGTTTTTTGGTATACAAAGTTCATAATTTTCAATGCGATTCTATTTGTGTTTAAACTTGTTTTGTTTTTGTTTTGTGAACAAAAATTTGTGCTTCGTATTTCTATGGATTATCGAGCTGGATTGTATGGCAGTCGGTGTATGAAAATGGTTTCCGACAACTTTATTTCATACTGCTGCAATATTAGTACGATAAAATATTATAGTTGATTACTTGATAGTTATTAGATATTAGATAGATAGATAGATATTAATTCGATGTAATTAATTTATTTATGTCCTGATTCAACTATTCATCGGGATCCCGTTCCAAAAAAAAGTCGGGATCGGGGTTGATTAAATTTTTTGGATTTCCCAGATTCCGTTTAAATACTAGTTTTTATCTATATTTGGTATTATTTGTAAGGTAAGCAAAAATTATAATCAACATTCAACATCAAAGCAAACAGAAATTTATGATAAGCGCGGTGAAAAGAGTGACGTTTCTTAACCCATAAATGGAAAATGGAGTAGAAAATCAAGGACGTTTCTCAGTGCGGAAAATCGAAAAACAATTTAATATTTGGTTAACAAAACCAAAAATATATTAATAACATAAATGAAATGAGCAGCCAACATGATTGGCCTAAAAAATAATATCTTAAAAAGATAATGCAAGTGGAAAGAGGGAACGGGCCTTGACAATAACATTTTATGGATTCAAACACCTACATGACGAATTCGAAACAACGAACAGGATTCGTTACTTCCAGAACTGATTATATTCGTTCTGGAACCGCCTCGCTCTAGTAAGAAAAGAACGGAAATCAGTTGATTAACAACATGATTTTATACGCACTGTGTAAAAAAAATCAAGTTGCTCTTTCCAATTGGCAGTATTCATCACTTTATCATTGTGTTTTTACAAGTGTAATGGCTTTAACCGTGATACATCAACACACACGTGTAGACTTACCGAGTAACCAATATATATAGTCACTAGTCACTGCGCACACAATAAAACAAAACAAAACAAAAAATAATAATCTTATTCAATAGGAATACTTAGTTTTATGGAAGTTACGTCCAGTTATTATAGAATTTAATCTACGTCGGCATATAATCATTTTGAATTTATAATTAATACAATATATACATATAATCACATATCACTGTATATATGTAGGTATATGGATAGCTTTAGGATTGCTTTACGATACATGGATGGATTGGATGTGTCTGCGTAGTCTAGTCGTAGTCTAGTCGCAGTCTAGTCGCAGTCTAGTCGCAGTCTACGTCGATACGCCAAATGGAACAAAATAATGAAAGATAAACAAATTAAAGAATCCCGCCAATTAAACATCGATGACATCAAAGGGATACAATAATAGGGTAACGGGTACAAATTGACGCGATAATTACCGAGCACTAATTAATTAATTAACATAAAATAACAGTTACCCGAGGATAATGGCGTAGGTGGTGGATCAAAACCGTATTAAATTCGTATTACGCTTATTAATATATATAGGTAAATAGTTAAATATATTACACATTATAATTATATTTTTTCAGTGTTTGAGAAAAGCAAAGCAATAAACAATAATTGTTGTTGTTGTATATATGTGGTTATATTTAATGGCCAATATTATATTCAATATATCTTTCTGAAAACGTTTAATTTTACTTTAAATAATATATGCGATTACACCAGCCAAAACAAGAGAAAACATAATGTTAATTTTAATTTATATAAAAATATATCCGATTAACTCACACAATATTTAAAAGATGAATTTAAATTATTAGAAAAGCATGTTTAATTATGGACATTAACAGACACTGACTTGATGATATTGGATTGAAACTAAACTTAAAGTGAAGAGAATTGTGTTTTTGTGCAAGGTTAAAAATAATTAATTGTGCGTTTCTGCTAAAAATAATTAAAAACTGGAATAATGTCAAAAAACGCACCTTAGTCAACTGCAACAAACATGAGAAGAAGAAATACAACAAAATATTAATCATTAATTAGTTATGTTGTGGCAAAAATGGTTAATTATATATATATACCGGTACTGCAAGAAATTAATGACTGCACAGCATTATTGGGAAGACATCAGTCATCCAAATTATTAAATAATTATATAATAAAGTAAATTTAATATACATATATATTATGCTATGGGTAAATATCGTGAAAGTAAAGATGACAAAATAGAAACCAACTAATAGTATAGCACATTGGAGTTGGATCATAGAGGGGATTGGTATTATATATTGTTGTACATATTGTATACAACTCGTATATTACACCGGAATATATTATGTGGAATTCTGTGACGACGTGACCCCAGAATGTTTGAGAAATATGTATAATTATTTATGAAATAGAATAAATGGTATAATTACAAAAAACACGAACGTCGTCTCAGCTATTAATCCATATAATTCAGATCCTGATATTCAGATTTGGAACCTTCGCAATCTTACCACTCCATATATACCAGACCAGCACACATAACAGATTGGTAACTGCAGTGCGACTGGTAAAATAACGACGGAGACACATTTACTTAAGCGCGTGTTGTACAGCTAAATATTGAAGGCGAATAGAAACATTCTCACTGATCCAAACGAAAATGATGCCAAACTATATCAATTATGAAGGAATCCCATTTATATTTGTAGATCAATTAGAGGCGTCGGGAGGTCCGTGTCACTGAATTACGTCACTATATTCTGGGACATGATATATTAATAGAGATTGTTGTGGGATTAGTTTAAAAACTAAATTTTTGTAAATAACGTAAATGTAACTCTTGCAGTTCTACACACACAGTTGTAGTTAAGTATTTATTGGAATAAAAAAAAACTATCAGCCAGATTCAATGTAGGGATATCTAATTATAAAGAGCTTATTCCACCAACATTATTCATAAATATGATCTACTATTTAATTCAACTGTATCAAATTTAGTACATACATACCGGTACCGTAAATAAAATTTAACAATGATAATTAGATTATGTAATATATACATCGCATTGAATAGATTGCAAAAAAATAACTACCAGGTACGCCAAAACAAGCACCATCTTAAAAAAAATAATATAAAGGGAAGAGCCTACTACTGCAATTAGATTACACCATGGGTGGGTTGGTTTCACTAATCTACTATAAGTTATAATAAATATCGAAAAATTAAAACATATGGCTGCTGAGCGCAGTTGCGTTGGTACTGGAAACATATCGCTGTGCACAGCGGTGCGGTGGTTAATGTCTGGTGTCAACCCAATACGCCGTTAGGAGCCTGGCCATTGGGTAACTGATCGTTGGGTAGTTGACCATTGCGAACCTGGCCGTTGGTTGAGGTGAACCGGGGTGAGTGACCCCCAGCACGCCAGACTGGAGTACGTTCACGTAATCGCAACGCATCGAGGATCCAAAGGACGACGATCGGGTAGAGCTTACCGTGCAGCCACATAATGAGGTGTTGGTGGACCATGGCACAAACACGGAAGTACTGACCCCTGAAGGGATCCGAAACTGCTGGGCACAGGATACTGTTTAGGTTCACGTAGGTTAATAAACCTATTGGCTGTAGGAATGCGAAATGGTAAAAAGAACATATAGAACCGGAAATGAGTTCCCAGTTCCAGTCGTTGATTCTTTGAGTTTTAATGGAGACGGCGCGAGTGCCTTGACAGAGCAGATATGGTGGGACGAATATATACAGTAGGCTGTGTTGGATCCAATATACCGTCACCTCCAAAGGAAAGTGTCTCGTATTTACAACGGGGAAGAGGATAGCCAAGAGAGGACCTTGAAGAAGGGTGAAATGGATGCGACATACGATATCAGAGGCACGTGAGGGAGGACACACTAAAAGGAATATTTGAACAACAGTTAACACATGGCACGGATTGAGGAGATAGAGAACAGTACGAGTGGCCAGTTTGAAACCGAGCTCGGCCCCGAAGGACAAGCATAAAGCGATGAGGAGGCAAGAAGCCACCGAACTGGATGGTCGGCTACTCTGTCGATACACCGGAGGTAGAACTACCTTCTGTCGTGCGTATGCGAATGTTTCGCGGCAAAATGCCAGCAAGGCCACAGTCTCGATACACTTTTGAGCTAGAGGTATGTAGTTAGCACATACAGGCCCACCATCACCCTCAACACTACCGTTCACCCCGCCATATAAAACATTCAATAATTCACTCATTGCCGGTACTTGTTACTGTTTACTAGGATGACGCTGGATGCTGGATGTTCCGTTCATGTTTATCTGTTAGTGTTACGTGTACAGCATGATGGTTCAGCTAGAACTCCAGGTATAGTATGCATACAGGTTTGTATATACTGATATAGGCCCTACTCTAGGCCTACCAAACCAACTACTACCACTTCAACTGTTCAAAGTCACATTCTACTAACAGACTAGTGTCTGTGTCGAGTGTAGGCCTAATCATATCGGTATCACTGTGTACTGTACTGGGATGTTCCTGTTTGGGGGCCTCCATTTTGAATTTTTTTAATGTCATTTTACCAGTTCCCGTGGAAAACCACTTACAAAATTTTTTTATTTTTGGTCAATTTACCGCTTCCAAGAGGAAACCACTTAGAAATTTGGTAAATTAACCGCTTCCAAGAGGAAACCACTTAGAAAGTTGGTCAATTTACCGGCTTCCTATAACAAAATACTTAGAACCTTAACTTTTTAATGCTGCACCAACTGTCCAAAACCCTACCGGTACCTATTTAGTTAGAGCGCTACCGCGTACCGCCCCTAACACAATACTTGATTAGCATACATTGCACTGTAATATTGCATATAATTACCTAATTAACTAAAACTGCTAATTAACTATTAATTAATGCCACAAACTAGGGGCCTACTGAACTATTATTAAAAATTTATTAATTATTAATAACATGAATAATGTATAAAACTGTATAAAACGCCACAATAAGTTACTGCAAAGTACCGTAATTCACAACATAATTATATTGTAGGGCCTAAAGTTATAGGCCTATTACTGTATTATTTAAAAAATACGAAATTAACTAAAAATTATAATTAATACATGCAACAAGTAGGCCTATAGGCCACAATTCCAACTAAACCTAGACTATACAGTCAGTTGGTTGGCAGTTGGGGACCGACCTTTTACTGTTTTATAGGCCTATAGCAGTATAGAGGCCTACCGGTCGCGGTCGCCAACACCCAACTTACTGACTTAGCAACTACCGACTACAGGTACAGGACTACCGGTACCTACAACAACTTTCACCCAACTGCTGAACTGCCCAACTTGCAACTTTTCCTAGGCCTACACATTACAGCATTAATTTGGTCTTGCAGTAGGCTGGTAGGCCCACAGTCAGACAGGACAGAACAGTAAAGTAGTCAGGCTGTCAGGCAGTCAGGTAGTACTACCGGTACCGGTCTGGTAGTCAGGTAGTGCAGTAGTGGTTGTACCGGTACCTACCGGTCCGGTATAGGCCTACACTTTACTGCTTTAGGCCTACCAGCCTACTGCTTTAATCAGTTAATTATAGTGTAGGCCCGACCGTCGACCGACACCGAACCGACCGCGACCAGTAATTAAATTTGAAATGTGAAATAAAAATTATTTGAGATCACGTGTAATGGCTGAATGGGGGTGATGTTCAGCGTAAATAAAATAAGATAAATATGAATGCAAAATAGTGAAAATACCAAAATATATTCGGATAAAGTAAAGAAGAATACATACCGGTCGGGCCTACGCGTAGGATTAACGTGTTTGTTGGCCTCCACATAACATAGGTAACACACATCATAAACCAAATGGGAAAGGAGCAGGTTACAGAAGCGTACTATACAGTACCTGTCAGCCTGTACTGTTGTACACTGTATGAACATTGTATGTACTATGTATACTGCAGGTGGAGGCCCTGAAACAAGTTAGACCTCTACGTTTAGCTACGCGTAACTACGCGTAGTTTGTAACTTCAATTCCTGTAATTTACCGGTAGGGCCAGACTTACTGCCTTTTTAACAACAACGCGTCGGTGTTTTAAAACTAGGCGTATGTATTTTGGAACTACGCGTAGGTATTTTGAAACTACGCGTAGGTGCTACGCGTAGAAGTCCTGATAACAATGATTTTTCATTTCAGGTCCGGTAGGGTTGAGTTGTTAGGATAGGTTGAGATGGAGAATCGATAAGAACCATCGGCCTATTTCCTCTGTAAACTATTTAGGAACTCTAAACATTATCTAACTGTAAGGACCCCCTTGGAAATAAGCTGCAAAGCTTTAGGGGTAATCCTATATGTTATGTTGGACAATACCTTTATACCGGTACATTGTTTGGTGTATTTGTTATTGTTTTTACATAATGTATAAATAAATCTATCTATCTATCTATCTATTATTAACACATTTTGGAGCGCGCAACGCATGACGTGAAGAATATGTAGTCTTAGCCTATACCACTACATATAGTATACAGGTATAGGATACATTACTGTTGAAAGCATTTGATGGTTGTGCCAGCGTGGGTTGTATATTGAACATACAGTATTGTCTTATTTTTAGTACTGAACCGCTTGGAATACGTAGGCCTACTAATGACAAACGTCATGCAGTGTATAGGCAAAGTTCTGGGAGGCACCTACGCGTAGTTATACGTAGCGCCTACGAGCAAAAATGTATATGCCCGCAATCTCTGTTAACCTTGTCAATATCAACAGCAAGCTGAAGGTGATCTTTTGAACAAAAAAAAAGGAAAAAAATGAAACGTTCTCAAAAAAAGGAAAAAAGGAAACTCTGGGAGACCTGAAGGAATGTATCTATCCAAATTCTCTAAAAAAAATCACTGTTCCTGCTCCTTCTCATCCAGTAACACTCCTCTCTCTGTTCTTTCTGAACTCTAATATGTAATGTATGATTTATCCCCCCCCCCCCCCCCCCCCCCCCCCTCCCTGTTACTAATTCCTGCTAGTGTAGGGCAATGGAGTACATAGTTAGGAACAAGTTAGGAACACCCACAATGAACGGTGGCTCTTGCACGATTCAGATGCAACTGTTCCTCCCTCAATAATGACTTGTACTTAAACGACCCCCTAAATGTTCTTGTGGTCATGCTCGGGAAGACGCATTCCATTATTTTACAGAATAAATTAATAACTCCGGTCAACAAAATGTTCTTTACAACACTATATCATCTCTTGGAAAGAATCCTACATTGACATTAAAAAAAAAGTAAATAAAAAGTAAATTTTCTTCGGCCGTTAGGCCAGGGATTACGCACAAAGTCTGATGACTTATTTCCAGTGCGGTGCGGTCCCCCCAGAACTTTACTCCCCAGAGGAAACTCTAGTACTCATTTAGCTACCACTTATGGATGTAAGGCAGAGATGCGCCCTGGCTGGTCCCTTTAAAGCATTCGTGCCGAAACGAAAACTGCCCTGGTCCATGTGAGGATCAAACCCACGACCTACAGGAGATGTGAATTCAATGCAACCACTACACCAAGGTGGAACCTCATTGTCATTGTTATTGACATTGTTATTATATGGACCCAAAAAACAAAATGAAATCTGATATTGCGCATAACATCTTTACAGCAGTCTCTCAGTATATGACTGACACGAAACGATTCAACTCTCTGGGATACTAAGCATTGTAGTTTTTAGTACAGTATGGGTTCAAATTCTGAATAAAAATATTATAATCTTGGTAAAGTTCAATAGCACCAACGAGTAAGCAAGTATGAAATACGTTTACGTGTGTATGTATGTGTGGTGTATGTATGGGGTGAGCTTGTGGGTGTGGCTGGTTTCGCTTGGCTCAATTGCTTCTTGTTTTCTTTAATAATTGTGTTAATTTTTGTCTTATGTTTAAATTTTTTCCACTAGCTTATTGCAGCTAGTGTAAACGTACTCCATTTTAGAGTGATGGCGTGTCTATTGTAGATTAATCTACTTTTAATTTGTAGTCCTCGGCCCAAATGTGTGCTTATAAGCATTATGCTTGTTGCCAATTAGGGGAACTTCAATGTTCAATAAAATAAAAGTTAAACTAAACTAATCCTGTTCCTCATAGCTCCACCCTCGATAACTACAGTACAGTACGTTACTACTTTATCGAGTTTGTATAAGTAATAATTTATCTTGCTTTTAAATGAGTAGGCCCTACTTATCTGTATCTATTGAAATGTTGAAGGGTTTCCATATAATACCTCTACCTCGTTTCTTTGGGCGTCCTCCCAGCCCCAGCTATCGTCTTTGGTTATCCCTTGTGCGTCCTACCAGGCATTTGGTTGTCCCTTGGGCGTCCTACCAGGTCTTTGGTTGTCCCTTGGGTCTGGGTGTCTATGATTCAGTTTGTGTTGTAGTAACTGTCTGGTCATCGTCCCTCGTGTCATTTTGATCTTCCAACAACATATCAAAAGATGGACTTCATCTCGCCTTCCCAGGACCATCGTCTCACTCGAATGCCGCACTGTCAGTGTCATCAATGAGCGAGTGTCCTATGGTGCCGCTGTGAGACAAGCGGTTTAGTCTCTATAGGATCCTGGATGTCACTCATTGATAGTCAAGAGTCTTCCCGGTGATCTCGCGTATAGTTCTTGTCATATTGTGTCGTTTATACTTTCCTTTTCGATTGTGTGATCGTATTCTGTTGATTGTCTTCGGTTCGATCCATCCTCACTAGCATCTGTTCGAACTGCACTGGCCTCGGTTCGATAAAACATAAATACAGTGTGGAATTATATTTTATGCCATTAGTTATATTACTGTAACTTCTTAAAAATGAAAAGCATAGTCTCACGTGATAGGATTACAGTTCTTGTACCTACTGTATATATAGGTTTCTCACAAACCTACTGACAGTCTACCCCCCCCCCCCCCCCCCCCTCCCCCCCCCTATTGACCGTGAGGTCATTTATGTATAGACCCTCAATAAAAACATATGCTTACCTATCAATATAGAAGCTGGGAGATTCCAGGGAATACCACTTGAGGAGAGGATATGCCCAGTTTGCTACAACGGTAGGCCCTATAGAGGATGAGATCCATTTTCTGTTTAATTGCCTTGCTTTAGAGGAGGATATGTTGAATATAAAGGACTACTTATAAGCGGGGAAATAGCCGTATCAATGGGAATCGATCAAATAAAGTTAGCAAAATGTACGACACAAGGCAGGAAAAAGTAAATAATTAAAGGGCCAACTACTTGGGTGTTTATATTAATTGTAAATTTAATTAATTTTGGTGTGATCCAAAACATTTAAAAGGTGTACTATTATTTAGTAGAAATATCGTGCATTCTTATCCTTAATGCAAAGTTGATATTGATAATGGAGATTTTGGTACTAAAGTATTATTACTTACTTGTACATTGCCGTAAGCATTTATCCGAATCACATTTCTCATCTATTGCTTTATTACCGGTACGGGCGAGTTGTAAACAATGTAATAATTCATACAGTAGTGTAATAAGCCAAACTTGGCTGGGGGCCACTGGTCCATCACATTAAATTCTAAATCAATCAATCATTTATCGCACCGATAATAAAGCTCATTCGATCGAACCACACTGATCCATTTTGTGGTGGTAGACACCATCAAAACAACAATAGAGTGAACAGAAATATTGAGATAATGAATAAAAGGTGAAAGCCATCACAACTCAACATTAACGCAAAGTTTCCGGGTTTATTGTAATTTCACCGTTGCTATGTAAAACTTCGGGGTAGTTTGACACTGATGTCTTTTTGTTATGACTGAGACATGGCGTTCTAGAAGTAAAATCATATTATTATCACCCTCGGCCTCGAATAAATAATATGCCTTCACTATTCCTCAAAAATGTGGATTGAAATTTCTTACAAAATAATTGTTGAAATGTGAAATCGGGTAAATGAAATGCGGATAATAAATTATATATCCAATCAACGATTCTGAAGTTAATTATGTTGATTTTGAATTATGTATTCTAGACCGCAGTAATAATTACTTGGTGAATATTTATAAATGTAGCATTAAATTGTTTAGTAAACATATTTTACTCCATTACCTAGTTTAAATCAAATTCTTGGTTTAATTATTTGATTAACATTCTGGAATATCATAATCACTGACAAAGTATAGCTAGTAGGCTTATATATATTAGCTACTGTAGTATTATGTATTTGACATTGGTGCTTCACTTACTACTAATTTTCTATAAATTTGTGGTGTTAAACTTCTATTTCAAAAGTGAATGTTTTACAATAAAGAAATGCAAAACCATGAATTGACTTTAGTTTAGTCAGTAGTACAGTACTTTAGTTGAATTTACAAACAAGATTAAGAAAATGATGTATATTGCATTGGGAGAATTCTGTAAATTTTATTTGTAGGCTAAGCGAGTACGTCATGAAGTTAGGTTTTTGCCCACAAATTCCGATCTAAACCATTGTTGGTTGTTTTTTGAAGCAGTTTGTTGAGTAGTCATTCAGAAAAATTCCCTCAAAGTTTTCATCGTGGGGAAAATTTTTTACACACCCTTAAACATAGCAACGGAGACTATTTAACTATCATGAAATAGCTGTCGTTTAGAAATTATAGCTGATCGGTGTATCACATGTATCTAATTTTCGACCATAGCAACCAGGTGAAAAATGACTTCAAAGTTAGCAACTTTTACAATGTGTATAGCAAGACTCCCATAGAGGAGTACTGGAACTGCTGCTGCTTTAAATAATCGGACCTTAAGTTTCCGATGAATTCTGTGGGAGTTCCAAATACTGGAAAGCCCATTGAATGTTGCCCATGCCTTTCCCTTACGTATTTGAACCTCACCTGACTTCCGGATCGATGATCCCAGATACTCGTCTACATGCTCAAGCATACCATCCTTTGAGCTTATGCTCAATGATTATACATTTCCTGAGGACATACAAAGTTAACTGTCAAAATTTGGTCTTCTTATAGTTAACCAAAAGACCAACACTACTTGAATCTTCGCGCTGTTCGAATGAGCTGAGTAGCCGTTTGGCTCCCTCTAGTGTGTTTCTGAGAGTACTCTTAAGTCATCAGCAAAGTCTAGATCAGTTAGGTACTTGGCTGATATCCTGAACTTCTGGAGCCAGTAGATGGTGTTACCCTCACCCCACATACCATAGTTTAGTGTTTAGGTAGATTCCTAGTGTTTTCGGAAATGCTTTAGTTCCGTTCTCCAACTTCCCTCTACAAATCCTTTGCAATAGCTTGTACTTATTACTTTTTGTATGCAAAAGGTTCGTTCCAGAACATATTAGCTATTTCTATAAAATAAACGATCTGAATTATATTTAAATCGCATGGGGTGTGGGATCATTCTAAAAACGTGTTAAAATAAAAAAATATAACATTTTTTCAAACTTTTTTTATAAATTTTACAAGTTTTATAACGAACGACCACTTGCTATTTAAATATCAAAAATTGTTCTAGAAATAAAAATTTCTTCTAGTCAATTAATGTTTGTTAAAATATATAAATATATGACATGTTCTTGAACATCTACTATATCAAAAATACTGTTTTTCTAAAGATTTTGAGAGGGTGGGAAATAGGAACTAGTAGTACCGAAATTAGCTAGACAATGACGACATATCTAACACACTAGCTAGTATAAAATTTAGTAGCTTGTATAAATGGAAGGGTGAAATTGTGCCAACTAATAAATTTGCATGAAATTAAAATTTCCAGAATTCCCCCAATATAGGCCTACATCATTTATTTATAAAGCTTATTTTAGTAAATTCAACCTCCAGTCGTACAGTACATGGCTTCACTATTATAGATCGCCTTGGTTTTAATAAATAAGCATTTTTCTCTCAATCATGATCTAATACGACCAGATAAGCTACAGAAGCCCACTAAATTGAGTGAACATACTTTATTTATACTGAGTTTGTTTACTACTACTACTACTACTTCTAGGTCGAGCGAACTCGGATAGTGGAAATAAGATCCTTCCAGGCACCCGATTCTCCATAGTTGTCGCAATTTCGTTTTTCTCAAGTTTAGTTGGTCAAGTTCAAGTTGGTCTATAATGTTATAACCGGTCGTCCACTGCTACGCTTTCCTTATATTGGTTGGATACCAGAAAATTAGATCTGGTTGTCATCATGTTTACTTTTTCAACAGAGCCCACTGAATCGTAATCTGCGTTCGCGGAGAGTGGTTGATTACTGTACAGGTGGTGTTGCAGTTGTCTCCAACTGGTGTTTAGCCAACGCCTGTGGACTATCCATCCCTTTACTGGTAAAATAAGAAGTCGGCCCACTAAATTAAGTGGGATGCTGCAGCTAATCAGGTCGTATTATAGTAGGTGGTCAATCCGTAAATAATATGTCTCAATCCATAAATAATAATTGAATAGTACAAGAAAGAATAATGTCATCATAAAGATGTGGTTCATATGAAGTTGTTTTATAAAGTAGGCCTAAGGTTATAGAAGATGTATCCGTACAGCTTGACAAAGTCCGGTAGCTGTTAAAGAGAAGCCACTGGATCCTACAATATAAATCTGTATAAATCAACAGATTACGATTAGTGAGCTGGCATTATGGAGGAGCATCCCTTGGACGAACACCCATGTCCACGAGCCGAAGTGTTTCGGTGTAAACTCATTGAGTCCTTCAACCTGATGGACACATTAGATGAGAGCGGAGCCTTCTCCGCACCCAGATACAAATCCTCAGACTTTAAAGACGACGTGAAGGCGAGAATCTTAGCCAAAGAACATCCCAATGATTTGGTTCAGTTTATCTCCTATTTCTCTAGTAGCAAAGAGCGAAACCAAGTGACAGACTTCGAGAGAAAACTAAATCTGACCGCAAATAAAGCGCGACGGATTCCTTCATTAAAGATGCTTGCTGCCCATGTAATAGAGAATCGGTGTTGGAATCGATTGATATTAATTCTTATACTTACCAACAGGTAGGCCTACAGTAGTTGAGAGGAAAAACACTACTGAATTATTAAGAACATATATCACTGACACACTTTTGTAAGAGTAGCACTTTTTCACGTTGTGACCCTGAGTGTGCGCCCGTGTGAACAATACCAGGTTTTAACTTTTCGGCCGAAATTTCATTATCATAAAGTTATATGGTCATAAAGTTATATATAAGACTGTATGTAGTATTACTTTCTCAATAAATAGTATGGGCCTATATTTGTAATTTCATTTACTTACATCAACTGTTTGCTGTTCTAGGAAAATTAAATTAGATTTCAAAATATATAAATTATTACTGTTTCTAGAATCTAGAATCATTCAACACACCTAAAAACCATCTAAATCACTACCTCCTGTAAAAAAATTAATTACTATCGTTGATTAATGTAGAGAAAAAACATTGTATGCCAATGAGTTTATCCGTTTGCATCGCAAGTACAGACAGTGTACTCAAATTACACCTCACCAGAATATTGTGTTGAAATTTAGTTTCATTTACATATTTAGTTTCAATGTCATGAGATCTGCTGATTAAGATCTAGAACAATTGGGGGTCACTATATTCAAGGAGATGATAAAACTATGCGTCAAAGAATAGATCCTTTGCCAAAAATAACCTACAGTATTGAATACACTATTAACTAATTAATATTTATTGCAGCATCGTGTTGGGTATTCTGGGAGAATTAAAACACTGGCCCGAATCTGACGTGAAAAACGGAGTGCAATATGCACTAGAGTTCTTCGATTACGCAGCACTCGCTATATTCTGCCTGGAAATAATATTGAAACTGACCTACGATTTCTACGGTTTCTGGTTGAATGCCTGGAACGTGTTCGACTTTGTTGTCACACTATCTTCGTTAATACCGGAAGTAATCCTCGCTTTCAGCGTGGGTAATAATGGTGGGGAAGACAGCCAAGAACTACTCGAGAAAATGGTGACAACCGTTAAAGTATTCCGTATATTTCGATCCCTCAAAATGGTGTCTCGTTTCCGACAGGTACGTCTTCTCGCCCTAGCCATCACCAAAGCATTTAAAGCAATCGCGCTCATACTTCTGCTCCTTGCAATGTTCGCTTATATTTTCGCAATTGGCGGTGTTACAATATTTAGCGACAGTCTACGAAAGAGAGAATTCATTGTTTCAAAAGAGAACACCACGTTTACCGATGAAACCCTTAGGAATCACAGCTACGCCAATAGTATGGGATCGTTAGTGGGCGCCTTCGTCACTCTGTTCCAACTGTTCACTCTCGATCATTGGGTTGATGTATACCGCGATCTGGGTACCACCCACCAAGCCCCCGAAGCCCTGGCAGGAATCTACGTCATCTTATGGATTTGTCTCGGCGCTTTCATTTTCCAGAACGTATTCGTCGGCATTATGGTCAACAATTTCCAGAACATCCGTGTAGAACTGCTAGCTGAAGTTAAACAGCAACAGGAGATCAAACAAATGGTTGAGGATCACGACAACTTCAGAGAAATGATCGCAAATGATATCAGGCAGGTTTTGCATGTCATATATGAGTTTTCAATGGTGCGTTACCTGCACTGCACACGTCCTCAAAATTTGTATTAGGGCCTACTGGTAGGCCTATATATTTTAATAGCAAAAAATATATATTTATAAAATATGTTCAAGAAAATATAGCGGTTTGTTCTAGAACATATTTAAAGACAAATTTATAATATAAATATATACGTGAAGTTGCGGCAGCTTACTGTTTCTTATTTAGCTGGTAAAAAAATTGCAGAAAATTTACAAAGTACAAAATTTGAAAAATTCAAATTTGGCGGAATATGAACTTTTTGGAAATATTTTGATTAAAATAATAAAAACGCATTTATGTTGTTAAAACACAGAAAATATTCTTTGCGTTGGGTGATTGTTGGAAATCCAACACTTAATTAATCATTTGAATAAAGTTTAATTGATGAAATTAATATCCATTTTATGCAAGTTATTGCAGTTATTACAACAACTGTTCGGTAAACATTCGTACAATTCATCCACGCCAGAGTAATGGAGAATACTCAAGGCGCAACGCTGAAAAGTTGTACATTTTCAGCGTTGCTAGGATATCATCAATGCAATGATAGATGGCAATATGTAACTAAGTGTATAAATATGTAAAATAATTAATTGCAGAAAAGGATTCAATAGCGAGCTATCTAATCGTAACGTCAACAGTCAAATTCGACTAGCTCCACCTCAACCTAGACTGTCACGTTCAGACGACCACGCCCTCTTTGTACATAACCAACTGCGACTAGACACATGGGCAACGCAGGTTGAACACCAGATGAAAGCATTGAGACTTACTGAACAGGAGACCGACTGGCAACAGGATACCTTGTTTGACTACTTTAGGACTTTGGAGGAAATTCAGGAGAACTTGGAGGAGCGTAGAGATCTCCTGGAATACGCAAATAGAGCCTTACTGAAGATGCATAACATTTAGGTTTATAAAGAATTTTACCGTTAGTAGATATAGTTTGATTCGAAGCTAACAATGTGCCATATAGTCCATCTATCACTGCGGGTTAGCAATAAACATCTAATTGAAATGTTATCTTACTTAACTTGAAAGTAACGCGCACATATCATAAGACAATAAATGTCGATATATTGTAGATGTGTCAACGAATTATGATTATTTAAGATATAATGGAGAAAACGCGTCATCTAGCAGTGGGAGGATATTAAAGCATTACGTTATTTTATTGATACTCCAGTCATTCATTAGCTTACATGGAACCTGAGTGAGGTTGTTTGGTTAATCGTTGGTATCACAAATATTTGTTGATAATGTTGTGTCGACAATGACAAGTAAAGTTGATTTATGAAAAAATTGGTGTTCGCGTGACCCTTTACACAGTAAGGGAAAGTTCAAAATTACAATTTGTCTAAAAATATCAATAAATTATGTTTGATTACTTGTTCGAAATATTACTGTGTTTTTTTGTAAAGTCAAGTGGGCCAAGTGAGAATTTTACTATTTTCTTGACAGTTTCTTATGGTACGTAAGGGGAAGGCATGGGCGGCATTAAATAGTCTGTCCAGGATTTGGAAGTCCCATAGAATAAAACGGACCCTAAAGGTTCGATTTATTTAAGGCAGTAGTAGTACCAGTACTCTTACATGGGAGTCCATGCTGGGCTCTAAATGGAGAGGATACCAAATCTCTGAATGGCACATTCACAAGAATGCTACGTCGGGTTCACTGTTTCAAGTACAATGCAAACATCTCTAATCTGACTCTATACAACATTGGAGGTGTTACATTAGTCTCCCTTGGCTTGACACTTGAACAGAACCGCCTCCGCTTTGCCTGACATTGCTTTCGCCGTGAGGACCAGCCAGTGCATAATCTTGTGCTTTGGTAGCCTCATGGAGTGAATAAGCATGGGGGACAGCCCATTACTTTCTTGAAACGCATCTTAAAGGATACTGGCCTTGAAGATGCTGATGATCTAGGAAATTTTGTCGACAAGCCGGCACAGCATTCTTAATTATATGTAATATATATATATTATGCAGCTTCAATGCTGTTGCAGCATGCCGATTGTAGTAGTGGTTTTGGTTTAATTTAGATGAGCAATATGGAAAAAGTTCTTGACTGGAGAACCACCTGTAAAGTTTGTCTTAACATTATTTCATGGTGATACTTTACATAAATTACATGCTGCACGAAGGGACGTCAACACTCAAAGTAGCTTTCCAATGTAATGAGTTACAATATTGTTGGAGTAAAAATTACAATTTAAACGATACCATGGAATGAGCAAGAGGTCCATCATTTTTTATTAAATCACCTTTGCTTACCGTCATTGTAATGTATGATAACATTGTGGTCCCAAGGGGAACCATAAATGTGGTTTTGTCAATCTAGTCTTCATGTACCTGTTCAACTGTGAGTTATAAGTTGGACATCTTGGGATGCATCTATCTAACGAGTTTACTAAATGGTGGAGGTTACCACAATCAAGGCTTTCTAAAAATATAGGACTGGAAATTAAAACCGTCCTCACTGTCACTCTATATCAACATTTCGCTCGACCGATATAACTTCGACTAAGAAGAATTAAGTAGCGTTGTAAAAGCATTATATATTGTTTATTAAAGATATGCCTCCATTAGGCACAACACAACACAGTAAATATAAAACCCCACAAAAATAGGTAGCACAACTGGTCCCATAACTAACACCATACTGTATAATTTTCCAGCTACCACTGTTATTGTAATACACCCGTCACAATTTCAGTATCATACATTGTTTCCAAAATCCAACGCCAATAGAAATAGGAGATTCAGAGCCCCTAATAGGGTACGTTAAGATTAATTTCGTAGCACCGAAATGTGGACCATAGTATGTATGACTTAGTATCTCACGATAATGACTTTGGGTCTTGTGATAATTACTTAGTATCTCATGGTAATTACTTAGTATCTCACGATAATTACTTAGTATCTCATGATAAATACTTAGTATCTCATGATAAATACTTAGTATCTCATGATAAATACTTAGTATCTCATGGTAAATACTTAGTATCTCATGAGAATGACTTAGTATCTCACGAAAAATCACTTAGTATCTCATGATAATTACTTAATATCTCATGATAATTACTTAGTATCTCATGATAAATACTTAGTACCTCGTAAGAATGACTTAGTATCTCACGAGAATTACTTAGCATCTCATGATAAATACTTAGTATCTCACGAGAATTAGTTAGTATCTCATGATAATCACTTAGTATCTCATGATAAATACTTAGTATCTCATGATAAATACTTAGTATCTCATGAGAATGACTTAGTATCTCACGAAAAATCACTTAGTATCTCATGATAATTACTTAATATCTCATGATAATTACTTAGTATCTCATGATAAATACTTAGTATCTCACGAGAATTACTTAGTATCTCATGATAAATACTTAGTATCTCGTAAGAATGACTTAGTATCTCACGAGAATTACTTAGCATCTCATGATAAATACTTAGTATCTCACGAGAATTACTTAGTATCTCATGATAAATACTTAGTACCTCATGATAAATACTTAGTATCTCACGAGAATTACTTAGTATCTCATGATAAATACTTAGTATCTCATGAGAATGACTTAGTATCTCACGAGAATTACTTAGTATCTCATGATAAATACTTAGTATCTCGTGAGAATGACTTAGTATCTTACGAGAATTACTTAGTATCTCATGATAAATACATAGTATCTCATGATAATTACTTAGTATCTCATGATAATTACTTAGTATCTCACGAGAATTACTTAGTATCTCACGAGAATTACTTAGTACTCATGATAAATACTTAGTATCTCACGAGAATTACTTAGTATCTCATGATAATGACTTAGTATCTCACGAGAATTACTTAGTATCTCACGATAATTACTTAGTATCTCACGATAATTACTTAGTATCTCACGAGAATTACTTAGTATCTCATGAGAATGACTTAGTATCTCACGAGAATTACTTAGTATCTCATGATAATTACTTAGTATCTCACGAGAATTACTTAGTATCTCACGATAATTACTTAGTATCTCATGATAAATACTTAGTATCTCGTGAGAATGACTCAGTATCTTACGAAAATGACTTAGTATATCCTGATAATTATTTTGTATCTTATTAGAATTACTTAGTATCTTAATATAATTACTTGTATCTTAATAGAATTACTTAGTATCTTATTAGAATTACTTAGTATCTCATGAGAATGACTTAGTATCTCAGTATCTCATGATAATGACTTAGTATCACATGAAAATGACTTAGTATCACATGAGAATGACTTAGTATCACATTAGAATGACTTAGTATCACATGAGAATGACTTAGTAACACATGCGAATGACTTAGAATCACATGAGAATTACTTAGTATTTCTTGATAACTACTTAGTATCTCATGATAATGGTTTACTATCTCACGAGAATGACTCATTATCTCATGAGAATAACTCAGTATCTCCTAAGATCACGCGAGAATGATTTAGTATATCAAGATAATTACTTAGTATCTCACAAGAATGATTTATTATCTCATGAGAATTACTAGAAGAACTGAGTGTCTCGTTATAATGACTTAGTATCTTGCGAGACCGAGAAGAACTAGAGCGTTGTAAAAAATTAAAATAAAAGCTTATTTCTACCTATGTCCTATTATGGGCCAATTTTATAAACCCAAAAAATTAAAATAAACAAAAAAATTATAGTATGGTATGGAATAAGTTACACTTCAACCTCGTTTATAGTTAATAATCGAGGTTAATAAGCCGTTAAACAGCCGTTAATAATCGGCCTTCCTTGTTAAATTTTAATTAGTGTTAAACCCATTTTAAGGCATTATGTATATCTAAAATATTATTTAATTAATATTATACTAATCAATCTGCCCCTATAAGAATCACAAACGGATAGCGGTTTCGTCAATATCGACTGAGAGTCCGACATCTACTCCAATCCGACTCCGAACGCGTTTCACTGTCTCTCTCACCGCGTCTGCCAGGTTCGCGTCCACCAGTCTACAGACAGAGTCTAATTGTTCCTCGTCCCCGGTTACCATGGCTACCAACGCGGTCTCCGCTGATGATTTAACAACGACGCTGCGATCCTTGGCGGCGTTGAACAACGACTTGAGTAGCAAACGAACCTCGGCCGGGGGGAGGGGGCTATCCTGGACGGCAAACTCGAGAACCTGGCAGGTGAGACTGCGGACTTCGGTAGAAGAGTGGACGAGGGCCGCGTTGAGACAACGGCCGACTGCGGGGGAGACAACCGGGGATGTGTCTGACTCGAGACGACGCCGAAGTAGGAAAGCGAAACCCCGGAGTCCGGCGCTGCAGACGGGAACCCGGTCGCTGGAGGCGTACCCTACCAGCGCCGGTTCCACGAGTTCCTCTCCGAGTCGCGAGGGGGCGGCCTCCTTGAGCGCCACGTAGAGCGCGGTGGCGGCGCCGTGATTGACGAACCAATCGGAACCGGCGGCAAGTCCCACGAGATCCGCCGCCACTCCGGACAGCTCGGGATCCTCGATATGGGCGGTGAGCGCGCCGAGACAGCCGGCCGCGTAGATCCGCACCCAATCCGCCTCCCCCCTCGCCAGCTCCCATAACGTCGCCCTCAACGTCCGTTTAACCGGGTCCCCCAGTTTGCCCCCCGCCCCCGAGATCAGCCCCCTCAGCGCGTGCAGACTGGTCTCCTTCACGGACATGTCCTCGTTGTTTCGCGCCAGGTTGTGTAACTCCGTCGCCAGTGGATCAACTCGAGTGTGGATCGCGGCAATCCGAGCCACGCCTCCAGCGGCGTGTAGCCGAACACCCCGGTTCGCGTCGTTAAGGGCCCGTAGCAACGTGGTCTGCAGCTGCGGCAGAAAGGGTTTCAAAGTGACCCCCACTTTATCCAGCAGTAGGTTGAGGGTTTGCAACACGGCAGACTTGATGGAAGGGCCGTAGCGATCTCCCAGAACTCTGATCAAGGGTCCTGTGATCGTGATCACACTCGGCTTGAGGGCCTCAGATGATGTGGCCTCTATAAACTCGGACAGACAGAGAGCCGCCTGCTCCTTATAGTCCGGGGAACCGTTCTGGAGGCCTTCGCGCAGCACAGGAAACACTGGGTTAATTCCCTTCTTGAGCAAACTCAGTCCAGGTAGGATTCGACTAGGTTTCGCAGAACCACATACGTAGTGGATCGATTGTCGTAGACTCGATATGTGCTGTATCATCTGGCCCTGAGTCAACTGTTTAGTGAGAAGATTTAGAGTATCAGAGGCGAGGGAAATAAAA
Organism: Nemertoderma westbladi; assembly: GCA_032718475.1. Lineage (NCBI taxonomy): Eukaryota > Metazoa > Xenacoelomorpha > Nemertodermatida > Nemertodermatidae > Nemertoderma > Nemertoderma westbladi. Next base: position 54,760 of record JAUCBJ010003711.1, read on the forward strand.
CGTTCTTCTTTATTGGTAAACGCCTTAATCAACGCTTTACACAGGATAAAATAATGTTCGGTTATATTACAGTCGGTTCCGGCGCAGAAAGTAAACAGAATAGTCATGGCGACCATCCTTCGGTCACTGTTCTCGCTTTTAATTCCTTCCAACATATCCTCTATGATTATCAAGGTGCCGCTCTCGTCTCTGACACTGAGTACGAGGGCTTTGCAATCGATGAGTCTCTCCTTGTATTCCTCTTCGTCCACAACAATCGACTCGGTGAGCGCATCTACGAAGGCAGAGAGAATCCGACTGAGGTGTTTATTCAACGAATCCCCCGCCACGGAGGTCAGGAAGGACAAGGCTTTAGTGTTGATAGGGGAGCGAGTTAGATAGGGAACGAGGAACGGGAGAACAACTCGAGACTTTACCGCCATGACGCGACGCAAACCGTCCAGCGAATAGGCCGCTAGTTCCGTATCCGAGTCCGAGATACTTCCCAACAACGCCGGGAGTATCTCCTCCATGGCTCGCCCCCCGACCGCCGCGTGCAGATGGTCGAAGGTGTCGGCGGCGGCGACCCGTACAGTGTCCAACGGGTCCCGCAACGCCGATCGCACCGTCGGGATCAGGTTGTCCGTGTAAGCGAGAACCTGATCGCGACTCGTCGAGGCGAGTATCTCGCTGAGACCGATGCAGACCCCCTGCCGCTGGTCCGCGTCCTCCGAGGCCAGACCCCGCTCGAGGATCGGGACTATCTCCGGGAGGATCCGGTCGCCCAACTTCCGGGCGAGATCCCCTAGCGTGCGCGCCGCTATCTGTCGCTTATCCAAGCTCGAGCTGGCTAGACACCCCAGCAGCAAGGCGAACAGCGTGGAGAGAATCTCCTTGAGGGTTCGTCCAGTGTTCACAACGACCACCTTCCAGATATGATTGGCGGATTGTCTGACCTGCAGCGACACGTCGCATCGACACATGTAAAGACCCGCGAGCACCCGGTTGCGTCTCTCAGTCCCCAATGCGTTTAGGATCACCTGACTGGATTTCTCGGTACCGAATGTGTCGTCTTCCTGGGCCACTTCCGTCGTCATCTTCCCGGTTACCCCGAGGATGTGAAACAAAACATCGCCTAGCAACTCAACAGACGATAATCGAATCCTCCAGTTGGCGTCGAACAAGCCGGCTTCCAACCGGGGCAGTAGGATCTGTATCGCGGTGTCGGTGTACGAACCAACAATCCGCTGCCCCGCCCTTAACGCCGTCTCTCGTACGAACTCCGTCTCATCCGCGAGACACGAGAGAATCGGAGCGATTATGTTCCCGACGTACGGGACAAACTTATCCCCGAACGTAGACGGCAGAAAGATAAACAGCATGAGATATCCATCCTTCACATGGGAAGGTATTCCTTCGGTGGAGGTGATCTCGACGAATTTATCCATCCACTCGTCAAGTTTACTGACCCCGAGAGCGGCGAACACCTCGCTGAGCCCTTGGGCGGCTCCCGCTCGATCTATCGAACTCTGCTCTCTAACCAACGCATCGAACAGCCACTCCAAGGTGTCCTGGAATCCTTCCTCACCCATTCCTTTCACCATGGCGCCCAGAGCGTGGGCTGCCGCACTACGCACTTCCGGTAAGGGGTCTACAACAGACTGTTTCAACCCCGGTTTGATGCTCGCGAGATACGGCGCCAAGTCTTTCTGCTCCGTCAGTGAGTACATGTTGCCAACAATCTGAGCGGCCATCTTACGAACCTCGGACGAACGGTCCGTGAAGGATTTCTCCACAACCGGCATAATCAGCGCCAATGATGCCGCATCGACGAAGTGGACGAACTGAGTATCCAACAGTATCTGGAGACAGTTGCCCGTCTTACTAACCGGGTTAGTGAGCGCGTCCAACAAGGTCCCAACTATCGCCTGTATCTCGGGATTCTTTATCACCGAACCGATCTGTTTCAACGCCTGGTTGCCCGCGTCCTGCACCTTCGTGTGACTGTCCGTAAGAACCGTCATCAGTTTAGGTACGATGGTCGGCAGACAGGAACTCAATTGTTTCGGGGCGCAGTAAGCCATGGCTCCCAGTAGGTCGACGGAACCGACTTTGGTCCGCCAACTGTCTTCCTCCAACGCCCTTAGCAACGAAGGCAGCACCAACTTCACTCCGGGAGCGCTCAGCTTCGACATGACAGCCTTGGCGGTATCATCAGCTGCGACTCTCACGTACTGGTTGCTGTCTCCGAAGCATAGCAACAGTTGGGGGATCACATGGACCACGTAAGGTTCGAACAGACGACCCAACATCTGGCACAACATCTCCAGTGCGAACAATGACCCTTCGCGGTGTCTGAACTGTTTTTTGTCCTGGATCGCCTCGGTTAACGAGGACATTATATTGAACTGTTTCAATGAGATTATACCTAGACCTTTAACGATCCCTGCCAACCCATAAGCGGCACCTTTGCGTTCTCCGTAATTTTCACCGTCCAACAGTAAACACAATAGTTTCCTGACCAGGCCAGGACACTCATCCTTTATGGTGGGTATGAGAGGCGGCAGACACTCGGCCACGGCCTCCTGCACCTTTTGGGACGGGGTGCTCAGCATGTCTATGAGGACGGCGACAATAGGCCTCACCCTCTCGTCCTCGCGGTCCAGATGCTTCGCGAGGGACCCCATCAGCACGACAACGCCCTGGTGTATGGAATCGTAGAACGCAGTCTGGGGCGCCTCCTTGAGGAACTCGTTGAACTTGGGATGTAAGATGTCCACGTGATTAGCGCCGTGTTCACTTATAATAGCCACTGCAGCGTCCATCATAGATTGGCGAACCTAGAACATAATAAGTAGAATAACTGGTAACTGCTAAAGATAGAGAATAATAATTATTGAGGTAAAATATTTTCACTTAAATAAATATACTGATATGTTTAAAATATTTATTTATTACAATGGGAAAACAGTAATGTTATAATTTCTAGAAAGTCATGCCGATATAAATTCAATTCATACGAGTTTTCACCACATCAGTTTTACATAGAAAATATTCACTAAGTGGGAATCTTGAAACATCTCATATGAGGTTTTATTAAGTCAAGCACATCCAGCTAAAAAGTGGCCACCATGTGAAATTAGGCCTTCTAAGATTCAAGAGTGCTCGCCAGTTTAAGGGTTAGCTTTCATAGTCTTTTAAAACAGTGAGCAGAAGAATCAGGACGCATTCCGATTGAATAAATATACGTTTAAAGGGGGGAATTTTGAAATTGAAATTTTTACGTATATCCTATCTGAATCTCCAAATCTAAAAACAGTTTTTCCATATCTTGTTTCGTTCATCATTAAATGATAGATATTCTTCTTTGCATAGCATTGGCTTTGACTTATACTAACATTTAACTCCTGAAAATTCCCTTTAAAATGAGCCCTGAATGAGGCCGGAATGAAACCTGAATGAGGCCGGAATGAAACCTGAATGAGGCCGGAATGAAACCTGAATGAGGCCGGAATGAAACCTGAATGAGGCCGGAATGAACTCCGTGTGAAACTTTGTTAAGTCACGCTCCGCTCATCGAGAAAAAATCATTTGCGGGGAAATACGATTTTAGCGATTTATATTTAAATCGCGACATTAGAGACTACCCGTACTTCACACATGATATCTCGTGAACGAAACAAGATATGGAAAAACTGTTTTAGATTTGGAATCACCATTACATTCTGATTTAGATAGGATATACTTAAAAATTTTAAATTCCAAATTCGACTACCCCCCCCCCCCCCCCCCCCCCCCTTTAAACCAAATAAAGTTTTTTATATTTATCATTTATCAAACAAAAATAACCCAAATCTACAAATTGACATTATTGCTGAATAATAAATAATTATAGTTAATATTTAGTGATATTGCGAAGCATCACGAT